>JAJIYU010000006.1:0-113353 GCA_030144865.1 Tinospora cordifolia | reverse complement strand
TAAACATCTAAATTAATTTATTTCCATTATATATCATATAATAGTCATTTAAAACATGTTTCCACATATTTTTACATTTATTTCATAATTTTTAAAAATTCATTTCCAAGTTGTGTGCATTTTAAAAACTTCGGGGTGTTACAGAGACAATAAATATAAGAAAGAATAGAGAAAAATAAGCTGAGAACTTAACAGGAGAGGCGTTGAGAGAAGAACAAGAAACAATAGCCGTTTAATATAATTGATAGAGAAGATTGAATATATTTGTTTGTGCAACAACTAGCAAGTCAATGATCAATCGAGATAGGGATTATGTTTGCTTATATATTAGAGTTTGATGATAACTGTTTTTTTTTTTTTTTTAATAACGGTTTTAAGTTAACATTCGCGATGTGTATTAAACATTGTTAATACTAAAATACATGTTTGGAACGATCACTTGTATGCTTTTATATGTAAAATCTATTTATTTATGTTTGTTTTCATTGTTTCTAATAAGCAGTGTGCATATTTTAGCATTTATATAGTATTTTTTTGAACTTTTCTAAGTTGACAAATTTTTATAATATTTTTTTCAAATTTCTCAAACTTCTTGAATTAATTTTAATTTTCGAAAGTTAAACTTTGGGGCGAAGTTGAATTTTTGTTCCTTGCCCACATTAGGTTTCTTCCTGAAAAGCTATCTTCTTGTCATTTTCCACTTTCCATCCTACATGGGGTTTGAGTTTAGGGTAAATTCTATAAATGGCCATCCATGGTGAATGCAAAGTTGCTTTACTACTGATGTGGGCCTCCCTACCATTGTGTTAGGATCCATGTATGCATTTTGACCACCCTTGTCCATAGAGCCTTCGAGTCTATTTTCATTCTCTAGAGCCACTTGCCCCTTAGGGCCACGTTCCTTAAGTGAATGTTGCCAATTCTTAAATACGCATGTTGCATGCCCTTGAAGATATTTTCCCATCTAACTACATGAGATCTTTGCTCCTTGTCTTCATTCTTTCATAAAAACTTTCTCATATATATATATTTTAAAGAAAATTTCTATTGCCGCTTTAATGGGAATGTAAGAAATTAAGAGGTAATATGTTGGAATAGCTTGCACCACTTTTTTAGAAGGAGCAATCTACCTCCCCTTGAAAGATAGCTTCTAGCAACTTTTCCCTCTTCTCTTGGCTGTTTTGATGATTGGTTCTCAGAAATAGTCTTTCTTTGGATTTCTCCTAGATATGTTCCTAAATAATTTATTGCCACTTCTCTTATACACCTTTTTCTCAACCGTGACTCTACTAACCTAGTCATTTGGAACATTTATCCCCAACAACTAACTTTTTTCCCCATTTATCCTTAGCCTTGTTAGTGACCAACAACTTTGGAGGACATTCATTGTTCCATTCTAAAAATCTTGTTGTTTTTTATGCAGATGAGGCAATTTTCTGCAAATAGGAAATGGGTGATGTGGACTTTGTCTTTGCCTACATGGAAACCTTCCATTTCATTTGCTGCCATAGCCTTCTTCATAATTCTAGTAAATGTATCAGCCACCAATGTGTTGAGAAAGGAAACATTGGATCTCACCAATGTGTAGAGAAAGGAAACATTAGATTTCTTTGTCTTAACCCTCTCCAGTCTTTAATTTTTTCCCTTGGCCTTCCATCGATAAATATTGAATACCAAACCGAGGGTAGACAAGCTTTTGTCGACCTTCTTCACCTTTCTCTAAAGCCTTTCTTATTTAAGACAAAGTTCAGAAACACCCATCTAACCGAATCGCAAGCTTTTGCATAGTCCACTCAAAGAATTAGGGCCTCCTTTTTCACCTTAAGAGTCTTTGACTGCTTTGTGAGCAATTATTATCGCATCCATAATATGCCCATCTTGTATGAATACCATTTGGGTTTCCTCCACTATACTTTGAAGCACCTTCTTCAGTCTGTTACCCAAGGTTTTAAATATTATCTGGTAAAGGCTTGTGAAGCTAATGGGTCTGAAAGCTTCCACCTTTTTGAATTTATCTTCTTGGGATTGAGGCATATGTAGGTTTTATTGACCATTTTGTTGATCATTGCATACTTGTGGCATTAATTCATGCAAGCTATGACATCTCCCTTAATTGTGCTCCATTCTTTCTGCATGAAGTTCATGGTGAATTCGTTGGGACCTGGGACTTTATCCTCTTTACAACTAAAAACAACCTATGTTATCTTTTCTTCCTCAAATTGTCTTTCCAACCACTCCTTCTGCTCCTCCGAAATTCCTTGCCATTCTAGACCTTCCACCCCCTCGGTGTTGTGCCTTTTTTGCTTGAACAAATCATCAAAGTACCCTATTATCATGTTTTAGATCTTTTCCTCCTCAATGATGTTTCCAACAACTTATAAGTTTAAATGGATATTCTATCTTCTATTCTGTTTTCTTTTTGAACATTTATTGATGCATTGGCATTAATTCTACTTTACTGACTGTCGGATGAGCACATTTTAGGTGAAGCCAGGTCATGTTCGATGTGCAACTATAGGTCCTGATGAGCCACACGTAGCCAGTACAGCCTGGACAGATGCTGTTCTAGATAAACAGGGGCTGAACTTCTTGGATCCTGAAGTAGGAAGATTAGAGTTAGAAGGGTTTTTGGGTTCTCCTCTTCCGCCTCACCCAAAGTTGCATCGGGGAAAGCTGAAAAATGGACTTCAATATCTTATTCTACCAAATAAGGTCCCGGCTCACAGGTATTTTTCTTGTCTTAAGGTTACACAAGAAGCAAAATTGTTTTCATGAGATATAAATTTTTTTTACAATGAGTTCTCATTATAATTATTTTGGTAGACAACCAAAGGATCATTATTATTATTGTTGTTATTATTATTATTATTATTGAATTTGAAGTGAACTGACAATGAATGCATTAACTTGGGCATAAACTATTTATTCAGATATAGATATATGATGTTGTGCTCCAATGATGTTGTTCTCTTTATTGCTATTTATGGGCCTTAGGTGCAAGCATAATTTCTCTGGTTTGAATCGATAGAGTAAATTTTTTGATAATCGACAAATTGAAGCTATGTTGGAACCGATGAATTGTAGGTGACTAGGTTCTCATACATCAAATGAATCTTGTGAACATAGTAACTTATATATGTTTGTTTCCTTAGGCTTCTTGAATTTGAGTTATGATTTTACTTTCATGTCAATTTAGTCCGAGTTGAAGTTTGGAAAAGGGCCAACTTTTGTGAGGCTAAACTCTTCATTAATGTGTCCTCATCTTATTTTAATCTAGTATAACATTTGTAATTTTTACTTATTTAATTTTTCTATTCAAGGGTGCTTGAGCCTCTTGGGGAATACAATTACTCCCTGGAGGGGTGCTTTTGAACCTCCCAATCCTCACATAATCAAAGGTTTGTGGGAACTGTCCCATTTGGTGTGGAATTTGAATTTAAGGCACGTGATTCCTGGGCAAGTTATTGGATCATACCAAACCTGTATTAGTTCTAAAGTTTGTAATTTAGTCACATTGTTATGCAAATTAACAGTACAAATTGGGCAACCCTTGGTTATTCATCTGCTGTATGGATACTCCAGCTATTGTAATTTTATCCGGCCATGATTGTCTGTATTTACTTATTTTAGTGGATGACTTTCTTGTTGAAAAGACCATCCTCACAGCAGATTTAGCTCTAACAAATAATGAAACAACTAAGGGCATGCCAAATGCCAAAGGCGGACAAACATTGTAGGATGCATGGATTGCAACCAAATTTCTTAATTCTTACTACAAAGTATATAGGTAAAACCCTTACCTCTTCCATGCTTGATTTTATTTTTCCTTTTCCTAGGTAAACTTCCCAACAATGCTATCATTCATTGCTAAGCTAACATATTTGACCTCGCCCACCATTTTTAATTTTGTCGTATATTGGCCAAATTATCTTCTTGGTTACAGGTTTGAGGCACACATGGAAGTTCATGTTGGATCGATTGATGAGGAGGAAGACGAGCAAGGAATTGCACATATGATTGAACATGTGGCATTTTTAGGAAGTAAGAAGCGTGAAAAACTACTAGGAACGGGAGCGCGGTCGAATGCTTACACTGATTTCCATCACACAGTGTTCCATATCCATTCACCAACCAGTACCAAGGTTGACTGTCATTTCTTCTAGGTTTCATATTCTAAATAATTCTTTAGGGAAGTTTTTGATCTCAATTATTGCCAAGGTCGTCTTATTTTCTTATTTGTCCTATCAAACAAACAATTATGGTATTTTGTGTTTTTTATTTTCTTATTTTCACTTTCCTTGTAACTTATTCTTGGTTGCTCATGGTCCGAATTCCAACATTATATATATATATATTACTGCTGTATCTCTTCTTTCTTTTCTGAGCCTTTTTTATTCTTATTTTTTGTATTCTTTCTTTAAATCACGTTAATGAGAGAAAGGGATGCTATAAGCATCATGTATGTGATTCTATGCTTTTCATGCCACCTAGTAACCGACACTCGTTTATTCACCATCATACTTCCACACACACACACACACACATATATTTTTCAGTTTCTTTCTAGATTTTGTCATTACCAAATTCTGATCTTAGCAACTCCATTTCCTTATTTAATATGCCGTTTTTCTAATTTAATTCACAGCATTTTACTTGTATTTAAGTAGGCAAACACATTTGATTCCTTTATGCGCATATACCTATTATGCACTTTGGTAGACATATAAAACGTTTTAATGTATGAGCTATGTGTGTGTGTGCATGCATAAATTATTTGTTTCCATTTTTTTTGTGTGTGCGTGTGGTGTGAGGGGACATAGGGTGAAGATTAGGATTTAATAGTAATGCTTGCTTGGTAGTCATGGAAAAAAAAGCTTATTGGTTTGATGATAGTTTTTCTATTGTTGTGACATCTTTGTTTTCTGTTTTCATTTTGCTAAATGTTGGAATGGCTTCAAAATATTGTTTCAATGTTTTATGTCCATAAACCAAGTTTATTCAATGCATTACTAACTTGCATCATTTTAGACATGTCTAATGAATCAACTAATGTAAGGCTGCATGGCATCTACAATATGGTCATCAATTGCTTCTCCCCTCCCTTTGATGGAAATAATTGTGGTAATTGTGGCATTGAAGGAGATTGATTGGAGCACCCTTTTCTATGGGCAGAGTTAGTGGTTGGAGAGACCTTTATATCAGTATGAGACCTGTAAAGTTTTTTTTTTTTTTAATTTTTTATTTTGTTTTGATAGGGAGAAGGTCTTCAGCCTTGAAGGTTTCTCACTTGTAATTCTATCAAAAGCATTGGGAGATGATGACGGACGATCTCTTCCACGTCATGTATGAATCTTTCTATGATGACATTATCTACAGATGCACCAAAGAAACCTATTTTACTCTTATCTCGAAAGAACTCAACCAAAGTGTCTAATTACCGCCCAATCAACCTCACACCCAGTTTTATAGGTCTGTAAGATTATGCTGAAACCCTTTTCAATTGTATCCTTTAGTTTTGCAGACCATGGTAGCTGATGCTTAGATGGCTTTTATGAGGTGTCAACAGATAATAGAAGCAGGTTTTATTGCCAATGAAGCTGCGGGTGAATGACGATTGACCGCAAAGCAAGGATTTCTTTTAAAAGTGGATTTAAGCATAGCATATGATTCTGTCACTTGGAATTTTCCCGACTTTGTATGGAGAAAAGGGCTTTGGTACCAAAAGGAGGAGTTGGATTAAGGGTGCCTCCTTTTGGTTTCCTATTCAGTCTTTACTAATGGACTGGGAGGAAAGGTCTAGGGTGATGGAGGGCTATGTCAAGGAGACCCTTTTTCCTTGTTTTTGTAAATCCTTGTGGTGGACACTTTGGATATTCTTACTTTCAAAGCTAAATTGAATGGGATCTTTTGTGGATTCAATATTTTTGAAAGATCAAGTCCATGTTTTGCATATCCAACTACGAATGGTTCCTTTTTCTTCATTAAGAACAATGAGTAGAGCTTGAAAACTTAATGGATATCCTTAGGTGCTTCTGCTTCATTTTATGGTCTTTAAGTCAATCTTGCCAATTGGTGAGAAAGGGCTTCGTGTCTAAATGGGCAAGGGGAATGAATGAGTGAAAGGTGCCATGCAGTGCAGAATATTCCTTTTTTCATGCAAGACAACTAAATGCATCTTGAGGTGTTGTTATGGAAGTTGGGGGCCCTCTTAAGCACAAGATGGGCAGGACAGAGCTAGCCTATTTGTCATGGGGAATTGATGCTTTATCAAAATAGAGCCTACGTCGAGCACTTAGATTTCTTTGACACATTAGTTTAGCTTCGTTCAATAAGCCAATTTTTGCTTCTTCTCTAGATGCCACTTTCTGTACCTTACCCTTGCTTCGCTCCCACTCCAAGCTATGCTTGTTGAACAAGTTGTATTCTAATTAAGGTTCAAAGCTTCAACCTTTAAAAATTAGAATTAATTTGGAAAAAGTTTGAGAAGTTTAGATAATTTTTGTAAAATTTTTCCAATTTGGATTAGCATAAAAGATTTTTATATAGATGTTAAATCATGCAATTATCAATAGAATTGATGAAAATATATATAAAGGTTTTTATGTAGGAATATATCATCTATTATCTATTTAGCGTAATATAAATAGTGTATCACATGAAGCAACTTAGTTAACTGAATGGGTGGTGTCAAAAAAATGGACTGTGCATGGCGCGTGGACTGTGCTTGACGCGTGGATTGTGATCACAAACGCGACTATCGACGAGCCCTCATCGGGAACCTGCAGGCACCGGTGCTCGATGGGACGACCAAGAATGGATGGAAGTAAGGAGAAAGCGGGCACGCCAATATACAAATGAATCGACGCGTGGCCGTCTTGGGAAGCTGCGAAGATATGGTCAACACCTTGGAAACTCATACACCTTTGATTCCAGGTATAAGATGTTCCATCTTGAGGTGATTACTTAGGGAGAAGAGGTCGTTTTACAAGAAACGACTTGGTCAGCTGTTTATGAGCTTTTCGTATTAAAAAATGATATTAGCTGGTTGAGCTACGAGGTCTGTTTAGCCATGAATGAGCCAAGAAATGGAGCATTTAAAAAAGCTAGGAGGGGGGTAGATATTTCGTATTCATTGAAATGTACTTCAGCACGAGAGGTAATTTTATGAAGGTTACCAAGTTCTCTAGAGGGGTATCCCAGCATATTTATATCCTTGAGGATATTGAACTGGATACGTGGACTAACTTTTTACAAGCACTGGAAAGTATCTCTCAAGTTATCTCAAGCCACAATCTGAAGATTAAGACGCGGTTCGACACTAAGTGTAATACAGTGCAAAGGGAACAGACATTTGTTAATATAGCTCCCTTGGAACGATGTTTGGTAGGTATGACTCAGCATATAAGCAACGCGGTTCAGAATAAGGCAAATCGGCATGTATCGAAACTAGATATTCGATCCATGCATCTCAAAGTTGTTAGAACTTCTGACATGTATACATGGCAGGAGGTGAAGATGAACTGCTCCAGGTACTAGGACGAGACCCTCTCCTTACATCCATCGATGCAGCACAAGCTATGATCCAGACCCTAGATGGAGAGGAAACAAAAAAACTCATGGGCCCTCCCTGTCCACAGCTTAAGACAAAGATAAAGGTGGAGGAGTGGTATGATTTTGAGTTGTGGGAGCAACTTAAGATCACATGTAGGAATGGTTGGATAGGAATAGAAGGGATTCCGATTGAAAAATGGAGTTTGTCTTTCATTCCTAAAATTGCTGAGGAGTGTGGGGGGTTATTGGATATCGCAGAAGTAACCCTTTTCGGTCGTTCACGGGAACTTGCCTTTGTCAAAGTCCGGGATGGCATATGGGATTCTTGCCGGCTGAGATGGAGATTTACGACGATGATGGAGTGACTGAGCTTCGACTACATGATCTTCTACGGAAGTGGTGCAAGGAGGTGGAGGAGGTTAGATAGGCGGAGTACAAGCAGAAGGTAAGAGTTGCAGGGCAGGAGGCTTAGTCAGTCACGACCGCGCCACTGATGACGGTGGTGACTTGGAGGCGTGAAGACCGACAACAGAAGACAAGAAGGGGCGTGACTAATCGATCCGTATCGTACCATTGCCGATCTATAAGGAAAGTAGCTTGGCGTCATACGAGGAGGCAACATAGACATGATTCGAATCAGATAGCTCACCTTAGGAGCAGTCCCTAGATGAGATAGACGGTCCACTTGGCTATCATGAAAGGTCGAACCGGGAGGGGTTGATAAGAAGTAAGCCCACTCGACATAGAAAGGATTCAATAACATTGAAGTGGAATCTGGTCCAAGACAGACTGGTATCGGGGTTGTCAAGGGGTTCGGTGCAACTATTGAAAGTTATGTGCTAGACACTCAAGCCTAGAAGGAACTTAGCGCCGGGGAAGCCAGCTCGAGTTGATTTATATTACTTATGTGTTTACAATAATCAACTTGCCTATATGCTTACTAAAGGGTTGAGTCATTTTGTATTTCAAACAAGCGTGTCCAAGTTGGGAATGGTAAACCTTTATTCACTAGCTTGAGGGGGAGTGTTGCGGTGAAGAGATCAATTAGTGGGATTGCAATATCAATCAGTGGATTGTGTATTAATCAAGTGGATTGGGAATCTGTTGATGGGATTGCCAATAAACAATATTGCGAAGAATGGTATGAAGCATATTTTAAGAAGTTGTCATTTACAGTTTGTGCTGAACTTGTAAAGAATATAGGCCCTGGCATACTGTACGTCTGTTTAGATGTGCTTTCATATTGAGGAAGTGAATAAGAAAAAATTTCCGCTTCCTCTTCTCTTGTGGAGTGGATCATGGAACTGAACCATTTAATATCTTGTATCCTTATTGATCTTAGTTTTACAACAATTCCTCTTCTCTTGTGGAGTGGATCATGGAACTGAACCATTTAATATCTTGTATCCTTATTGATCTTAGTTTTACAACAATTTTCATGAACAGTAACCAAATTTTGAATTCTCTATGAAATGGGCTTGTAATGCTACGTGTAAACCATGTAGTGGGCATGGATTAGTTGCCCCTTTATCCTGTACATTTATTTTCTTTCAGAATTTTTTGTCACATGTTCCTTGCCTGCCATCTTGAGACTGTCTTATCTGTTTTCAGAATTATTTTCTATTGAATTTGTCATGGTTGCTTTTGTTGCAGAATTTTAAGCATTTATGTTGTCTTGTTGGTCTACTTCATTTTCCACCTTTATGATGGTCTCTTATGTTGAGAACAATCCTTGCATATATGCTATATTTAGAGAATGTGAATCATATATATAGTAATATGAGATAGAGATATGTCCTTGCATGCATAATTATAGTCAATGAAGATGTGCAGTCATTCAAAATAGATATTGAGAGGGTGGTTCCCCTTTTTTCTGTCTGTCTTTGAGGGGGTTGTGAGCCCTTTCTAGGGTTTCTTTTGGTCACTTTTGTAATTATTCTTGTACAGCTCTCACACTAATATACAAATTAGACCTCTTTTCCTGTTAGAAAAAAAAAGACGATAAGGTTCTGTTGATTGTATCATTTGCTGAAAAGCTAGTTTCACATTAATAACGTTTTACTGTGAATTTATGCTTATTTTTTGTTTTATCAGGATTCTGATGGGGATCTACTGCCATTTGTTCTTGATGCTTTGAACGAGGTATGGAATATAATGCAAATAGTTCAAAAAGTTTGAGCCCTTGCTTGTATGGTGTCTGAAGATGTTTCAAGTAAATTATTAAAGATTTCTGGTGAATCCTCCCTAGTTTGCAACTTCAGTTATATTTGGCATGGTTTACTTCTTTTCCATGAGCGTCTTGACAAATTAGTCTCGCTTGTGTTGTTGTCTTTAGTTGATTCTGAATAAAAGAAGCTTCTGTTTGTTAAAACTTCATAATGATTGATGGGTATTGCAATTAAGTTTTCCATGTCTCTTTGTATTACAGATAGCTTTTCACCCTAAGTTCCTCTCTTCTCGGATTGAAAAAGAGAGAAGAGCGATCCTTTCAGAGTTGCAGATGATGAACACAATAGAGTATCGTGTTGACTGCCAGGTGAGTATGTATCATCATGGATGCAGCATTCTGTGTTACTTGATGATGTGTGTGTGGGTATGAATTTATGCTATACTTATAAGTTCTGGAATTACTATTCTATATTCTTGCATGCAGTTGCTGCAGCATTTGCATTCGGAAAATAAGCTGAGTAAAAGATTTCCCATTGGATTGGAAGAGCAGATTAAGAAGTGGGACGCAGATAAAATTAGGAAATTTCATGAGCGTTGGTATTTCCCAGCAAATGCAACCTTATACATAGTGGGTGATATTGACAACATTGCCAAGACAGTGTCTCAAATTGAAGTATGTGCCAGTTCTGCAGAGTTCACTTGTTTTTCTTTTCCTTTGTTTGTGAGCTCCAAAATATGCCTGCAGAATTGAACTTGTCACTGTGCTTCTATATTTCATGGTGGAGCTTCGTAACGAACACTCGACATATTTGCCAACGTCTATTACTCAAAAGGAAAATTTGACATGCTACTCCATGAAAACCTGATTTAAAATTTTTCTTTTTGTTGCTTTTGGGGGGTGGCAGATTTTTGTTATTAATAGGATGTCAGCAGTTCAATGATGTTTTTAGAATCCCAGTTTGCTTATCAACTTATAAATCTAGTTCTGCAGGCTGTGTTGGGACGAGCTGGTTTGGAGAATGAAACAGCTCCAGCGTCTACACCTAGTGCGTTTGGTGCAGTGGCAAATTTTCTCGTTCCAAAGCTTCCAGTTGGTCTGGCTGGAAGCTTGTCTGGTGAAAGATCATCTGTTCCTATAGATGAAACCAAAAGTATCAAAAAGGAGAGGCATGCAGTTCGTCCTCCTGTTCAGCATAGGTGGTCTCTCCCTGGATTTGGTGTGGATGCTGATCCCCCACAAATATTCCAGCATGAGTTGCTCCAGAATTTTTCTATCAATATGTTCTGCAAGGTACAAAAACTGTTTAATTATTGGATGTTTAATTTGACATTGTCAATGCAAGGGGACTTCTCTTCATTTGTTTGTGGATTTCTCAATTGGGAAGAGCTTTCAGGAGTAATTTCTGGAAGCTAAATGCTGGTGGTAATTTTCCCGTTATGAACATCAAATGCCTCTGGACTTGATGTTCATACCACTCACTTCTAAAACCACATGCTTCCAATATTTTTCAGTGTATTTCTGGTGCCTTGATGTTCATACTACCTACTTCTTCTAAGTATGGAATTACATGGAGGATTTCTCATCATGTTGTAGAGTGGAAATGATTATCAGATATTGTAAATGATAGATTAATTTTTTTGATTACTTTGGTAAATAGGTGGTAAATTCCTGTCTAATGTTTCCAAAGTTATCTGCTTAATTTAAGCGTAATACTGATTTATTTATTTTTAAAAGAAACATTAGATTTTATTAATAAAAGATCTAAGGAAGCTACAAGAAATGTTGTCCAGCTCAGGAAAGAGAATTAGGTGAGGGATGGGTAATATCTGGTGTATCAGTTGCTGCATATGAAATAGTGAATTTTATGATGCTGTCTTCTCTGTTGCAATCAATGCTTTGACTGATGGTGTTGCAAGACAATGGGATCATGAAAACAATGTGGGAGCTAGAATGTGTCATGGAACAGATATAGTGCTAGCCAGTTGCATGGGTAGAAATGCGATCCTGTGATTCTTTGTTTTAACATATAGGTGCTTGTCACAATGAGATCTTTTTTAGATAACTGGTAAATTCTATGATAAAGCTATCTAGACTATAGTAAAAGACTTTCCTTTCAACAATGCATGTTTTCTATTTGTTTCTCTCTCTCTCTCTCTCTCTCTCTCTCTCTCTCTCTTTTTCATATTTTATGGCACACACGATAAAGCACAAAATCTTCTTATTGTTCCAATGAAAATTATGAAGTGCAATATAGGATTAACTGATGAATCAGATGAAGCTGAAGACTGGTTTCGAAAAATTGACTCTTGAGTGCTCGGAGCTGGTGTTGGACCTCCACTTGGCTTGCCTTGTCATAGGTGGCAGCTAGTAAATTCTGTTAGGGATCAATGCTGCTAAGTGGAGTAGTGGCTGGAGCCTGGAGTGGTATTGAAAAATTAATTAGTTTGGCATGGAGAACTTACTGTTCATCCCCTTCTGTGTAACCTCTTTTATTTTTTTTATGCGTCTTTCTAGTTTCTTTCCTGAAAAGAACCTCTCAATAATTGATTATTGATATTTGAAAATTGATCAAATTAAGAACTTACACTCTATACTAATTTTTTTTTTTTTTTTTTTGAAAAAGAAACTAGAAAATTTTATTTATAATAGAAGAAAGATGGACGAGTTGTCCAAGCAACGATATAGCGCATTACATGATGAGTTGCAAAATGGAAGGCCACCCCCTCATCCAATCTCCAAAAGAGTAACCATTTCCCCATTTAGAGTTAGAAACCCGTAGAGCAAAAAGATAGCTAGTCCTATTTACAATATTGCTAATATCTACTGCGAAACCTCTAAAAATACAATTATTTCTATGTTCCCAAATGGCTATCTAGACAACAAATCTAATCATCATCCAATATTGTTTTAGTCTTTGCGGGGTCAATTGTGGACTGGATAGAGTGAGGGCATTTTCTGACGGGAGAGGTAGAACCGGCAGGAGATTACGCCACGCTTCCTATACAGCCTTTATTGTCCCACAATGCCAAAAAAGGTGATGCACGTCATCCTCAGCGCCCCTGCACAAACAACACCAAGGAGAAATGTACCAATTAGGCAATTTTAACTGTAGTTGAATTGAACAGTTTAATCTGCCTAAAATCACAAGCCAAGCCAAAATTTTATTTTTCACGAGGATTGGGGTTTTTCATGTGATCCCAAATCTGTTTCCATTGTCCGTGTTGACCTGCCCCAGAAATGCATCATAACACGACTTAACGGAGAAAGTTCAACTATCTTCCCTTGTTCATATCCAGGAGTCCTCTCTGTCCACAAATTGCACCTGATCTAGCCTCTGGAGGATGTCGGTAAGTTCCCCTATCTCTGCTTCCTTCAATGCTATACAAAAATTAAAGTTCCAATAGGGGCTATTAGTTATGTTTTCGAGGTTGTTACCCTTCATTTGAAACAAGGTCACTACCGGTTGGGGAATCAACCTGTACAGTCTTGGGAATTCTTCTTTCATGGGGCATCTTCCTCTCCATATGTCTTCCCATGCCCGAATTTTCATTTCATTGCCTAGTCTCCATTGGATTTATCCCAAGAATCTCGGATAAATAGAGTATATAAAATTCCAGGGGGACCTACCTGTCGTCCTACTCTTGAGCCTTGCTGTCATGTCGTTGTGTGAGACACCATGAATGCTGCTGACGACCCTTCTCCATAGGGAGGGCTGCTCCTTCGAAAATCTTCATAGCCATTTTGCAGATAGGTCCAGGTTCTTGAATCCCAGATTTCCCACATCCAACCCTCCTCTGTTTTTTTGAAGGCAAACTTTCTTCCAACCAACTAAGATATGAGGTTTCTTCGCACTTTCTGACTTCCAAAAGAACTATCAGATGCATCTCTCTATCTCGTTTTTTACGGTCATTGGCATTTGAAAGATGGACATATAGTACGATGGTAGCGCTTCCAAAACAGTCTTAGCGAGGAGCACAGATAGCTACCTTTCCATCCCTTAATGCGGCGTTTGATTGTTTGAACTACAGGATCCCAGAAGGAGATTCTTTTGCAGTTCCTTCCTAGTGGAAGACCCAGTTACTTCATGGGCCATTCACCTGTAGATATTCTCAGGATACGTTCTGCTTGAGACAGGTCAGACCTTGGCATATTAATACCTGCAATCTGGTTTTTGTGAAAATTAATTTTTAGGCCTGAGATTAAGGAAAAGCTTTCAAGGGCTCCCCTAAGCATTTTCCAGCTATGTTTATCATTACTTAAGAAAAATAAAGAATTGTCTACGTATAGGAGATTCGAGAGACTAATTTACACTCTATACTAAATTTGAGTTATGAAAACCCATCTTTTGATGCTCGTTAGAAAGTTTGGTTCAATGATTGATTATTGAGATGTGTTTGATCATCCATGATGATATGAGTTAATATACATTTAATACATCTCTTCAAAGAAAGATCTAAAATATCTCAAATAATATACTTTTGATACATCTCTTTAGAAAAACCATTCAAATAAAGGACCTTTTTTTTTCTTGAATCAGAGGGTAAATTTGTCCATCACATTTTTAGGATCATGGAACTGATGATCAAGTTTCTATTCTTGACTATATTGGTGAATCTTTTATTGTTATGTTAATTGTAGGATTTTACTTCGATATACTTGATTAGAATCAAGGTTTTTCTTGTTTATTTAAATAAGCAAATAGGTACTTTTGAATGATTATGATAAAATATTTTCTATATGTTTTTAGAATTGTCTTCAGAAATTCGCACATGTAGAGGCTTTACTTCCTTTTGAGCTGTTTTTATTCTGTTAAGATTGTCTGTGTATTTTGATTACTTTTGTGACGCTTAAGCATTAGTTAATGGGGACTTCAAATCTATGGTTGGTATTAGAGCTAGGATGCTAAATTTTGTAGGTGAAATTTTCTTAGCCTTTTGGTTTTGATGTGATCTAAAATTTCTAGTTTTTAGAATATTTATATCTATTCTTTTTTGCTAGAATTGGGTTAAAAGTAAAATTTGTTTGAACTGACATATATATATATATATATATATATATATATATATATTTAAGTTTTAGATTCTAAATCATTCTTTCTTAGGTCGTAGTTATTGGATGGCCTCCTTTGTCTAGTTAACTAGCATTCTATGGCTTTGTTTAGTAGGCACGATATGATAGGATTGTATTGGATTGGACAAGATAAAATAGAATAGGATTAAAGTTGTATAATCCCACGTTTGGTGGTATATATATTGGATAAAAAAATCAATATAAGAAATGAAATTATTTAAAACAAAATAAAAAAAATTACAAAGTCAAACCGAATTTTCTTCGTTTGCGAAATTGCTCAAGTAAAAAAATTGGTTTTGCAAATTTGTGAAATCAAAATTTTCGTTTTTTTCAAAACAAAAATAAGGAGGAAGAAGGTGGAGCAAAAAGAAGAAGAAGAAGAACAATGAAAGAAAAAAAAAAAAGAAAAAGTGGAGAAGGTAGAAGAATTGAAGAAGAGGTTACACCAGATCGACATCAACACGAGAAAATTAAGAAAAAAAAAGAAGAATAGAGAAAAAAAAAAGTTGGACCAAGCAATCCTACCTTTTTGTGTTTTTGGAATCGATTTATCCTCCAAGAGTAAGATAAGCAAGTGCGCCTGGACTTATCCAGTTACAACCAACCATGAGACTAGGATTGAAAGAAATTCTATCCCATTCAATGTTGCGTGCCAAAATGCCCCTATTAATCACATTTGTGACCAATATTGAGCAAGTAAACCCTTCTTTATTGTGTTAATCACCTCATCTACACTTAAAGCAATTGGTCAATATAACTATAATTCTACACACCGTTTCTTAATAACATGGATTTGGCTGCATGATTCAACTTCTTCCTCAAGTTATATTCCAAATTTCCATTTATTTGATATAAACCAAACATAATTTGGAGAGACACATGTTCTCTTACTTTTTCTCCTATTTGTTAGGCTTTGATAAGCCTCCTATTTTATAGGTTTCATCAAGGAAACGAAAGAGGAATGTGGTGTGTGAGAATGTGGTTCTAAAGGGTAGAAAAGGGATTTTGTTGATTTGTGAAAATGAGTAGATTGATGTATAAAATAGAGATAGTGCAAGATCTAGAGGTGAGAAGTGGACTGAGTGCAATTACTTTCATTCTTGATTTCCTTTCATCATTCTTGTCTTTTCCAAACAAACTCTTGTATCAGCAGGATTGATTGAATTAGAGAGATCAATCTAATGGCGTAAAAGAGGAACATGGAAGAGTCTTATCATTAGAAAAGGAACATTGGAAGGTTGTGAGAATAACTTCAAAGATTGTAAGAATTTTGCTTATGTTTTATGTTGGTGGAGCAAACCCAAAGGTCAATGACTATGTTAACTATAGGGGTTCAATCCATTCATCTTGATTGTCACACTTCTCATTTGATGCGAGGGTTGGTGCCATATCAACACAATGTAGTTGGATAAACTGGTAAGGGAGGGGTTCTTTTTGGTGAAGGGTTCGAACCAGTCAATACAATCTGAAGGGTGGTCAATGCATCAATATGCCCCTTTTTAGGGTGACAACCCAGATGCATGGGTTTGCTTGTGGAATGTTATATCGCAATGTTTGAACTCAGTCAATTTGGAGCATGGAATGAAAATTCGTCGAATTTCGCTGAAATTCGTCGAAATAATTCGGATTTTTTGGTTATCGAACCAGAATTCAGTTGTAAAAAAAAATTACAAAAATTCGACAAAACTTCGAGGATTTTGACAAAACTTCGAAGATTTCGACGAAATTCGTGAAAAAATTGAAGATTTTGGTAAAATTTGTGGAAAACACAAGTAAATAATATATAATTCTTAACATGTACAATAAACACTAAATCTTGTTAATGTTAAAAGACAAGTTTGAAACCATCATATGTATATTTTTATATTTAAAATATATTAATTTGTATTTGTTTTCATCATTTGTAATATAATTTATGTATATTTTTGCGTTTACGTAGATTTTTTTGAACTTCTTCAAGTCGACAATTTTTTACAAAAGTTCTCTCGAATTTCTCGAACTCTTCGAATTAATTCTGATTTTTGAAGGTCGAAGTTTGAGGCGAAGTCGAATTTTCATTCCTTGATTTGGAGAAATTGGTAGCAATGGTTGCCACAACCAAAACGGTTAACACAATGGCAATGGCACAACAAATTGAAGACAAGATCTCTTTGTTACGTCTTAGTTGTGATTTGTGGCAACAGTTGCATGGAACCCTTGGTTCGGGGTAGTAGAGGGAAAACCAAATTTATTGATTAGTTTACAATAAGAGCCATGGCTTTGTTTCATTATACACAAGAGTGATGAGAGCCTCTAGCGAAACGGTTAATGAAGTTGGAGTTATTAGCTCATAAAGAGAAGAGGTTGTGCTTTCAATAATCACTACTTATTCGACCATTATTATAAGAAGGAATTGAAAGTTATGTTGGTTCAACAGGATGAATTGGATGAGCTTTGGGTTACATTGGAAATTAAGCTATTTGATAGTTAATATTGATACTGTAAATGGTGGAGCTATCAATGAAATTGTGGCTGGATTAACAATATTGGGCACAATGAAGTTGAAAGCTTGTTGGGGACACACGAGGTAGTGATTCTTAAATGATTTTGGTGCTAGTCACAATTTTTTCTCCTTTGGCAACAAGAACTAACAATGGGGTGGCAATGATCGGTTCTTTTAATGACAGAGAGGAGTATTTGTGAGGCATTGCAAGGAATTTCAGTGGTGGCTAATTTTCTTTCACTTGAATTGCGCAATATCAATATGATATTTGGGTGTGCAATTATTGAGTACTCTTGGTAGCATAGAAGTGAATTGGATAAACCTTACTATGAAATTAAGTGAAGTGATTCCATATTCACATTGCAAAGTGATGCAAGTCGTAATCGTTTGGGTATCTCGCTGAAGGCTATGGCTAAGGCAATTTATAAACAATGGCAGGGGTTGTGAGTCAAGTTGAATCACTTCTCTATGGTTTCTTTGTCCATTGAGATCAGTTTCGATATTCTAGTTTGTGAGGATCATGGCATTGCGCTATTCAATTCATTTCAAGAGTAACACTAGTGAAATTTGTCCATATGGCTACCCTTAATTCCAAAAGAATGAGATTGAATGTTTGGTGCAATAAGAGCTCAATGGTGGTATATTGAGTTCGAGTCTTTTCTCAAGTTCATTGTCGTTGGTTAAAGAGAAAGATGAGCTTAGATATACCTTCATCTTCATGATGTGGACCATGCTATTCAATTAATTTTTGCAGCACCACCTGTGAATGTCCGTCCGTATCACTATGCTAAATTTCTAAAGAATGAAATTGAATGTTTGGGTAGGTTTCGAACCGTTTCTTCACACATGCCAAGTATTGGAATATCATAGATAAAGATGATGATGAATAGGAGAAGGCAACAAAACAACGAAGGAAGGAAGGACGGAGTGGAATAGAGGGGTTATAGGGGGATATAGAAAAGAAAAAAATTGTTCTGGGAAGCAGTTATTGGATTAATGAGTGAAGAAGGATGGATGATAGTTAAAAGAAGGAAAGACAAAAACAAAGGGGTAAACCACATGACTAGGTTCCACGGGAGGAAGAAAAGACAATCGCTGGCAGTAGAACAAGAACCAAAAGAGGAAGAAGGCTAAAAAAGAGTTTTTACACCAAATAAAAAAAGGTTCTTTGTATGTCATGATGGATAAGAACTTGAGCTGGAAGAGGAAACAAAGATACGGAGGTATAAGATGATGTCGGACTACACAACAACAATGTGGCCGAAAAAGGAGATTAAGAGCAGAACGGAGGCCCCTATAGACGGATCCTTTAAGAAGATCAAAAGGAGAAGGGCACTGTTTGAAGCGTTGTACTCTAATAATAGGGGTAGCTTTATGAGGGTATCAAAAAATGTTCTAAGTTAGCCAACAAGCCATAACCCAAAGGAGGAGTTCTCAAGAGGGTGGAAGAACTAATGGAAGGCCTTCAACACGATTTTAATGGAGGAAAAACAGGCAAAGAAAGAAAAGGAGTACTCCCTGGGAAGAAGAGTTCCAAGAGAAGGAGATATCTTAAGCAAAGTCAACCTTCTCCATAAAATCTAATTATCGAGAACATGTATCTATTTTGTGTAACATTATTCTAATGTAAGGATATGGTGTAAGGAGACATCTCATCTCCATTATTGATTATTAATGCGATCGTTTCTCTCTCTCTCTCTCAAAAAAAAAAAAAAAGAAAAAAAGAAAAGAAATTGAATGTATGGTGCTACAAATGCTCAATGGTGGTGTTGTTCAACCAAGTTTGAGTCCTTTGTCTAGTCCATAACCACTAGTTAAAAAGAAAGATGACTCTTGATGGTTTTGCATTGACTACAACATGTTAAAATAAGGTAACAAATCCTAATTGCTTTCTGATTTCCTGCTATTGATGAGTTGCATGGCATGCAATTTTATATATATATATGTATATATATGTATATATAAGATTTAAAGTTAGGGTATCATGAAATTCATGTAAGGAAGGCGGATCTGCATAAAAATGGCTTTCCACACTCATGATGGACATTAGAAATTCTTGGTAATGCAGTTTGGACTTAGTACTGCTCTGACTACTTTCCAATTTTCAATGAATTGTGTACTCCAATCAACTTTCAAGAAATTTTGCTGGTGATGACATCTTAGTTTATAGCTTGAGTAGATGAGTATGAAGGAGCATTGCAATAGCCTTTGTTGTGTACTGTTAGTACTCACAAAAAATCAGATTTATGCTGATGAGAAAATTTGCAATTTTGCTTAATCTCAATTGGAATATCTGTTACATTTTTTCAGCTGAGAGGTTATCAACTAGGGGTGTAAGCCACCCGACCAACCCGACCCGACCTGACCAAACCCGACTATTTCGAGTCGGGTCGGGTCGAGTGTGCACAACAAATCAGGTCGGGTCGGGCGGGTCTACTCCTCTAGTCGGGTCGGGTCTAGTTTGACATTTGGAGGTCGGGTCAAACTCGACCCGACCCGACTGTTATTGTTGGTTCCATATTTTATTTTTAGTTTTAATATTACTATAAAATTTATATATATTTTGAAATTTTTAGGTTTTTAAGAATTCAACAAATAAGGTTACAATGTTTTAAATAATATTTGTTTAACTTAATGTTTTAAATTTGAATAGTTTTTTATCTTTAAATTTATTGTAATGTTTTTTGTTAATATAAATCTATTTATATGTCATTTAAATCTAAATATAAAAAATGATTAATTTAAATGTGTTAAATTTGAAAATATTAATAAAATTTGACTTTTATTATAAATAAGTTTATACATATCATTTGGATTTTTTTTAAAAAATATTGGGCTTTTGACAAGCTTTGGCTTTTTAAAAAAATGTATGGCCCAACCCGACCCACCCGACTCGACCCGACCAAACCACGGGTCGGGCGGGTTGTGCTTCTTGGTCGGGTCGGGTCGGGTCGGGTCGGGTTGGGTCGGGTGGGAAAAAACACCACCCGACCAAGTCGGGTCGGGTGACTTTTGGTGTTGTCACCCGAGCCGACCTGACCCGCTTGCAGCCCTATTATCAACGGATCATGGTGAGATTTCAGCAAATATTAAATTGGCTAGTCCTATGAATATTTGCAAATAGCTGGGTTTTCTAGGCTTAATAGATCGTTGTCATTGGCTTTTGGCTCGTTATGAATGTATTGCCTCTCACCTAGTTGTTGAAGAAGGACGACTTTATTTGGAATGACGAAATCGAGTAGGCCTTCAAGAGATTCAAGTAGGTGATGATAAAGGTTCCAGTTTTGGCTTTGCCAGTTTTTTCTTAATTGTTCATAGTTGAGACCAATGCTTTTGCGTGTGGTCTTTGGCGCTTTATTCATGCAAGAGCTCTGATTGCCTACTTTCGTCGTGTACTTTCTTCACGTGCTCAACTCAAGCCTTTTTGTGAATGAGAGTTGATGGCCATTGTTTTCACTGTTCAACAGCATCAGCATTATTTGTTGTGACACCATTTTGTGGTGCAAACTGATCAAAGAAGTTTGAAGTTTTTCTTGGAGCAGCTAGTTATCATTGAAGCCTATCAACGATGGGTTCCTAAGCTGTTGGGATTTGATTTTGAGATTCAATGTTGGCCAGGTCTTGAGAACAAACCAGCTTTTGCCGTGTGTAAAATGCTGCCGGAGGAAGTTGCCGTGTTGTCGGTCCCCTTATGCCTTGATTTGAGTTTACTTTCTTCTCAAGTAGCAGCAGATCCTCATTTGTCTCATCATCTATTAAACTTTTTTGGTTGGCCCTACTGCTTATTCTCACTATGCAGTCAATAATGGTGATCTTCAGTATCAAGGTCAATTGGTTCTTTTTAGTACCTTTACTCTTATTCCATCTTTGCCTTCATGATGCTTAAATGAGTGAAATTGGGGGGCATTCTGTTTTTCTTAGAACCTATAAAAAATCTGCTCAGGATCTTTATAGGGTTGGGATGACGAAGGCTATTAAGAAGTATGTTGAGGAGTGTAGTATTTGTCTACAATAAACCTGTTGCTGTTTGCAGCAGGTTTACTGCAACGTTCATCCATTCCATTCCCTGTCACATTTGTGAAGATGAGATAATGCGTCAAAGGCATACAAAAGCCAATGGTAATTATACCATCTTAGTGGTGGTTGATCGCATGAGCAAATATGCTATTTTTCCTCATTAAATAAAGCACCCTATTTGCTGCATCTTCTGCGGCAGTCTAGTTTGTTTACGTGACATTCTGCCGTCCGTTATTTCTGATCACGATAAGGTTTTCCTCATGCATTTTGGAGGGAACTTTTCTGTTTACAGGGCACTTACATATGTCGAAGTGCAGCATATCATTTGGAAATGGATGGCCAATTGGAGGTGGTCAATCGTTGTGTTGAAATGCATCTCCGTTGTTTTTGATATGATAAACCACGGTGGGGGCCTGTTCTGTTGCCATGGGCTGAGTATTGGTACCATACGACATTTCATGTTTCTACTAAACCTACTCATTTCTTGGCAGTGTTTAGTTGTGACCTTCGCCCATTGTTTCAATATTGTCCTTCTGCTACTGTTTTTGTTGTTGATACTCTTGTGTGCAAGTGAGGTGCTATGTTAGTCAAGCTAAAGGATCACTTAAGTCGAGAGCACGGTCAGAGATGAACTTCCCTACTGATAGCCCATATGTGTGAAGTGCAATTTGATGAAGGTGATATGGTTTACATTAAGCTGCAACCTTATCGTCTTAAGTCTATTGCAAAGTGTGTTAATGAGACACTCTCCTAGGTATTTTGGATCATATAAGCATAGTATGAAAATTAGCCGAATTTCAGTAAAATTAGTTGAATTAATAAGGTAATTTGGACAATCAAAGTGAAGCTCACCTACAATTGTTAAATTACAAACTTTTGTGAAATCTTTGAAAAAAATTGGTGAAGTTTAGTTAATATCGAAGTTTTTACAGCTTTTGCCACAGAAAAAAAAAAGCATGAAGGTCGTGAAAAGGCATTTTTCATGAAAAATCTGTGTTGCACAGAGATTTTTCTGTATAATCATAGAGATTGTAGAAAAAAATCATTCTCTTTAAATAAAGAATATTGAAGGCGAGATATGTACAACTGGCGAGTGACTATCTAAGAGAAAGAAGAGCGGGTTGTAGCCTGGAAGAGAGACGGTAGAAAGAAGAAAGAGAAGAGAAAAATAAGCTGAGAGCTTAAGAGGAGAGGCATTGATAGAAGAAAGAGAAATGAGAGCTGTCTGCTATAATCAAGAGAAAATATCGAATATACTCGCGCTTGTAGCGACTAGCAAGCCAACAATCAATTGAGCTAAGGTTTATGCTTGTACGACCATTAGAGTTTGATGATAAGTTTCTCTTTATTGTTGTTTTTTTTTTTAATAATAGTTTTAAGTTAACATGCACGATGTGTATTAAACATTGTTAATGCTAGAATGCACATTTACAACCATTATATGTATATTTTTATATATAAAATGTATTTATTTATGTTTGTTTTCATCATTTTTTAATAAAAATTGTGTGTATTTAATCATTTGCATAGTATTTTTTTTTTTACTTTTTCTAAATTAACAAATTTTTACAAAAATTCTTTTGAATTTTTTGAACCGATTGAATTAATTCTAATTTTTAATGTCTAAGTTTAGGGCAAAATCAATTTTTCATTCCTTAAGGTTTTATAGTGTAGACAGTGGGGAAAGAAAAAATGCAGATAACGCACCTATTATTTGCGGATGATTGCCTTTATCTTCATGAAAAACAAAAAGGAGGAGATTAAGGTAGTTAAGGAAGTTTTACAGGCTTTTAGTCAGTGTTGTCAAGGCGGTAAGGTGGTTTAAGATGGTAAGCCTCCATAAGGAGGGGCGGGGCCTAGGCGGTCCTTAAAATAATTATTTAAAGATCTCTAAAGAATTATTTAATTATTTATTGGTCCTTTACCCAATATATATATATATATGTATGTATATATTTTTTTTCTGAAAAATTGTTTAATACTTTTTTATAATTTTATTTATTTATA
Organism: Tinospora cordifolia; assembly: GCA_030144865.1. Lineage (NCBI taxonomy): Eukaryota > Viridiplantae > Streptophyta > Magnoliopsida > Ranunculales > Menispermaceae > Tinospora > Tinospora cordifolia. Next base: position 90,056 of record JAJIYU010000006.1, on the reverse strand, counting down.
TTTTATATTTAATTAATTAATTATATATAAATTATAAAATTATAAATAATGACATATTAGATAATACATTATGATAAAATCATGATCATCATAAGTTCACATACTTCATATTCATAACATTAAAAAAAGAAGAGCTAATTTTGTGCGCGCGAGAGAGAGAGAGAGAAAGAGAGAGAGAGAGAGAGAGAGAGAGAGAGAGAGAGAGAGAGAGAGATACGTAAAGAGACAGAAGAGAGACATAGATAGAGAGAGACAGAAGAGAGACCTAGATAGAGAGAGAGAGAGAAGAGAAACGTAGAAAGATAGAGAGGAAGAGAGTAGAGAGAGAGGGAGAGATGCAAAAAGAGATAGAGGCGCAGCAAAGAGAGCTGGAGAGACGCAAAAAGAGAGCAGAGAGAGAAAGGGAGAGACACGCACAGTGAGATGGAGAGAGTCATCAGAGTCACTCACCAAAAAAGACGTTGGAATTGCTCGTCAAAGTGTCGGAGATGATCGTCGAAGTCTTAGAAATGATCGTCGGCGTTAGTTCAAGTCGTTTGACTTTGAGAAGTTTGAGAACGGAGTTATTAGATTTATGTTAAAATTAAAAAAATAAATAATTAATTAAAAACCCTCCTATTTTTGTTTAATTTGCAGAGAAGCCCTCCTAGCGCCTAGGCGGTGGCCTAGGCGTTGAGAGGGCCTGGACGCCTGGGCGAGGCCTAGGCGACACCTTGACAACACTGCTTTTAGTTTTTTGACTGGAATGAAAATCAATGGTAACAAAAGTCAGCTGATGGGTATAAACATAAAGCAGGAAGCCGCCTAGGCGATGCCTTGACAACACTGCTTTTAGTTTTTTGACTGGAATGAAAATCAATGGTAACAAAAGTCAGCTGATGGGTATAAACATAAAGCAGGAAGAGGTGGAGTGAATGACTCAAGAGTTGAATGTATCAATAGGAAAATGACCTATGCAATACTTGGGGCTGCCATTAGGGGGAAATCCTAATAGATCAGGGTTTTGAGAACACATGATTTAGACCATAAAAAGGAGGGCAGCAAGCTGGAAAAGAAGTTATCTATCAAGAGGAGGTTGCCTACTATTAGTCAAGACTGTCTTAGAAGCTCTACCCACATATTTTATGTTGGTTTTGAAGATGCCAAAGAAAATGGCAAGGATAATTGAGAAGCATATGAGGCACTTCCTATGGAAAAAAGAAGACGAGGATAAAGGTCAACACTTAGTAATAGGTTTGCAAAGAGATCCAACAAGGAGGTCTAGGAGTAGGAGGGGTGATTAAATGGAACATTGCTTGGAGGGGTAAATGGTTGTGGAGAATGTATGAGAGGTTGGATGCTATGTGGGCTAAAGTGGTTAAGAGTATTCATGGATCTAAGATGCATGTAAAAGAGGCTGGGTTGAATGGGAGAAGTAGTCATAGATCCCCTTGAAAGGATATCTGCAGCATATATGAAAAATTCAAAGAAAACATTCTCTGGAGAGTGGGTAAAGGAGATAAAGTTGATTTTTGGGGTGATCCTTGGTGTGAAACAGAAGAACTTAAAAAGAGATTCCCTAACGTTTTCAGACTAATAGATAAAAAGGAGGCGTCGATCTCTAAATTTAAAACATGCAACATAGTTGATAATCGGGTTATTTGGGGATGGAGTCTTCAAATGAGCGGAAACATTGGGAATGAGTACATAGCAGAAATCAGTGAGATGCTGAATATGCTGCGCATTTTTCAGCCAAAAAATAATAATGAAGAGGACAGGCTAGTGTGGAAGGGAGAAGGAAGTAAAGTGTTCTCAGTTAGATCGTTCATGAAAAATCTTAATGACAGTAACTCAAACCAGTCGACAGTCCTGGTGGAGTTCATATGGAAGACAAAAACGTTTATGAAAACACGGTTTTTCGTTTGGCTAATTAGCTTAAACAAGCTAAATACAACTGAAAATCTCCAGAAATGTCTTCCTAATTATGTTCTTAACCCATCAATTTGTTTGCTATGCAGGGATAACTTGAAAACAACTCCTTACATTTTCAGGAATTGCAGAATGGTTCAACAATGGAGCAAATGGGCGCACAAATATACAGTTTTTGACCCCCCCGCAAAATAGAATCTGTTTGGTATTCTGGCGGGTGTGATATCTAGAAGGATGTAGCTATATTGGAAGCTCATGGTTTTTGCAGTTTGGTACACCATTTGGGGAAGAAAGGAACACAAGGCTTTTTTTTGGATAAGGCTAGATCGGAAAGTACCTTATGGGAAAGATCAAATATTTTGTTTGCAACTTGGGTTTTGAGTACCAAGCTGGAAAAAGGGTATCATTTTGGGGAATGACTATGTAAAGGGGAAAATATCTTGCATATTTTGTAATTTGTATGTGTTGCCTTGATAATCATCAGAAAACCTTTTATTTTATTTTTATTTCATTAAAAATACAATAAGACAGTTGTGTCATTTAAATCTTCCTTTTGCTTCCATTCATCCGGTTTTTTGTGTTGCAGCTCAAAAGAGCATTGGTCATGATTGGTTTGTGCCTTCTACTTTAAATGAAAGTTTAGAATAGGTGGTGGAACCTGCCAAGGTTTGGGGAATGTGTCAGTCTCCTTGACATGATCCTTCAGCTATTGAGGTTCTTAATCAATGGTGGGATTTATCTTCGTTTGAAGCCTCTTGGAATCTGCTGAAACAATTCAACATCATTTTCCTCACTTCCACCTTGAGTATGAGGTGTAACCAAGGAGGGAAGTAATGATAAGCATTCTATCTTACAGGTTTATTCAAGGAAAGGTAAGAGGGTATGGTGCTTGGGAATGTGTGTTCTAAAGGGTAGAAGGGATTTTATTGATTTCTTAAAAATGGGTTCATTGAGGGATGCATAAAATAGAGAGGGAGTGTAATGGAAAAGAGGAGAACATTCTGGTGGTGAGAAGTGGATTATGTCAGCTGCTTGCATTCATGATTTTCTTTCATCATTCTTTTCTTTTTGAAAGAAACTCTTTAATTGGTACCTGTGAGTTCCCCTATTTATCTTGTTCACAGTTTTCATATTGGAGACCACTTTGTTGACTCTCTAGGTTGTCCCTTCATACTAATATTGCTGATTCAAGGTTTAATGCTTGTGGGTTAGTATCTGGGATGGATTTGTATGTGGTGCACAACCCTTGCCTGTGTATTTTTTGGCTATGACTAATAAATCATATTTATTTTGTCTCAAAAAAAAAAAAAAACTTGTTCATTCAGATTCATTGTTTGGGTTTGGACTGTTTACTGCCTTCTGCCAACTTGATTTGGATAGGCAATATACACTGTTGCTACTAGGAAAAATGCAATTTGCAGTGGGCTAAGTAAAGCCCATCAAGGGATTAGTACACTGATGCAGAACAGACCAACTGCAACACTGGGTCTGCTTTTCACTTCGACTTTTTTGAAATTCAAGTATCAGGTTTTCTTTTGTATTACTTCTTCATTTAGTCAAAAGATCATGTGGCAATCAAATGGTAGGTTGTGTAAGATGCTCATTTGGAATGATAAGCGTGTTATGCACTTCACAAAACGTATTGGTTATGACATGGCCCGGTTCTTATACATTACCTCATCTTGGATGATCCTATTACTCTCCCCACATTTTTGGTGCTTCATTGATGATTGTTTAATGCAAGTTGGTTTGGTTCTTTCTAATGCACAACTTTGGTAAATCTCTCTTTAACATGAATATTACCTATTCATTTTGATCCAGGTCCCAGTGGACAAGGTTCAAACATATGGTGACCTGCGCACCGTTCTTATGAAGAGAATATTCTTGTCAGCTTTGCATTTTAGAATTAACACAAGATACAAGGTGCATTGGTTTGTTTTTTTTTTTTAATTATTATTTGGAGCTTTCTGAAATATGCAAATAATTGCTGTTGCAATGGGTCGACCATGCTGTGATCCTGTAGAATTCTTGTTTGACTTTTATTTTACAGCTGTTCCTTGTAAAAGAATATTGAAATATAGCGTATTGGTTTGACATCATGCAGAGCTCAAATCCTCCTTTCACGGCAATTGAATTGGATCATAGTGATTCTGGAAGAGAGGGGTGTACAGTCACCACTCTTACAGTAACAGCAGAACCCCAGAATTGGCAAAGTGCAATTAAAGTTGCAGTTCAGGAGGTGTGTATTTGTGTCTTTCTTTAATGAATGTCTGATTGAATAATTGTATTGAGAGTTCTTATAAGTCCTTACTTTTACTATTTTGCTGCTGATGATTGACTTCAGTCATTGAATTTGAATCACACAGAAGATTTATCAACTCCTAAGGATGATTTGTTTCTTTAGAGGCTTCTCCATCTTTTTTTACCGAGAACAAATTTTGAGAATCACTTTTCTAAGGTAGCTTTTCACTTATATGAAATGAAAGTAATATTAATCTCTATGCACGGTAAAGCACTTTTTAGAAGAAAAAATTGGGTTGGAGACTCAAATTCATTTTTGAGTGAAAAGTTTTAGTTTGCTCAAATGCTCTCAGTGGGCATACATTGCTTAGGTCCGTGTTTGTCTTCACAAAGTAAAGAAGAAATGTTTCTCTGCATTTGTTCAGTATTGATGGTTATACATGTGTGTTTTTCCACAGGTTCGAAGGCTTAAAGAGTTCGGGGTGACAAAAGGCGAATTAGCACGCTACCTGGATGCATTGTTAAAAGATAGTGAGCATTTAGCCACAATGATTGACAATGTCCCATCAGTGGATAATCTGGATTTTATCATGGAGAGTGATGCACTAGGTCATACTGTTATGGATCAAAGACAGGGTCATGAATGTTTGGTTGCTGTAGCTGAAACAGTTACACTAGAAGAGGTAATTTCTTGTCTGTGTTTATCATGGTGATTTGCTTCTTCTTTTCTAAGTTGCATAATCAGTTACGTTAGAAAATACATGGGCATGAGTGCTGTTCTGCATGCTACATATGGTCTGATGCATGGGACTCCTGGAAATCTGTTTTAGAATCATGTGAATTCGTTCCAAGTTTCCATTTTCCTGGAATATTGTTACTGTCTGTAATTCAGTGAATTGAATTGTTTCTTTCATACATCATCATTCAAATTTAAGTAATTGATGCCTATTTTTCTCCCCTTACTGTTTGATTGGATAATTGTACCTTTACTTCTAAGTCCTAGTATCAACCTATGTGAACAAAAATACCTTATAGTGATGGCACACAACAAAATGAATAAGAAATTATATTTAATTCAACTCAACCCAACCCAACTTTTTCCTAATGACATTGTTTCTACTAAATGAATCCGTTCCACTTTGCTCTATCATGGTCTAGATCCATATTTATATCACAAGAGGTTATATTTTTATTAATTATCTCAGTCCATGTCATCTTGTATAAAACTACTATTGTGGGAAAGTGAAGAGAATGTTGCCTCATGAGGGTACAAGGTATTGATAAACCAAAAAGAGAAGTAAACATGTCTATATGCATGGGATTAAGGCTACTTTTGGTTCATAACTTGAGATTTAAATATATATTTTTTCAGTCTGAGAATTTGGAAACACCAAAAAAATTGTTGGTCCAAAAGATTCTGTAAATGAAAAGAGATTTTCACTTTTTTGTTAAGATAAACATGCCATCTTTTTTAAAAAAAGATCATGTGTTATATTCTTGTTTTCGGATCATGGACCAACTGTAGCCTAAGTTCCCCAAACTTTTTGTTGATTTTTTAATTGCAGAAATACTGACTAAATGTTAAAAAAAAAAAAAACCAAAACTAAACGGAGTTTGGTTAAACTTTTTGTTGATTTTTTTTAATGATTATTTACTTCACAAATTTCTCTCGTTTACTTTATTTTTTTAGTCCTAATTTTTTGGAGCCTTTTAATGGGACTTCATTTGAACATGTTTTGCATTTTATGAGTCTTGAACTATGAGTTCATGAATGAAGCAATATATATATAAATGACTTCTAGAGAGAAAAGATTCTTTTATGAACAAGAAATTTAGAGGACTTCAACTCTACTGAAAACAACAAAGTGTACAATCAATAGGCTAAGGGGAACAAATTACACACGCCTGTCACAAAATAAAATGGACTCATAATGTAAAACTTGTTGGTTTGATCTTTTCTCCATCATCTTAGGCTATATTTTGTTCATTCCAGTCAAATATTGGATTATTGATTTTATGATGTTCGTTTTTAAAATGACAATCCCACAGTGAAAATGCAAAAGGTGTTTTGTCATGTGATGTGCCAGCAAACAATAGCATAATCTTTTGTACATGTTATTTTCTTGAGAAAATTAGGTCTTCATTTCTTGCTTGTAACATTCTCAGAGATTTTCTATAAAATCTGTTGTAGTACTGGAAATGTTACCTTTCACTTTTACAGAAGATTTCTTTTTTGTTTGAGTTAAATTGCATGACACATTCATACTTTGTAATATGCAAATGTTTTCCCCCAGCTTCCAAACACCTTTTTGTAATAGTATTCATGCTTTTGAAAAATTTTCATGCATTTCTTCAGAGTATTGAAAAGTGAATTCTGGCAAAGATATTTATAATGATAAGGTGTCTGCTGAGAAATGAGATGTACAGACCCAATGCTAGTCTAGAAATTGTCCATTGTGGATGTTTATATCATCATTTTTAGTTAAGAACTTCGTCTTCATCTTCCTTTTTAGCATCTGATGTTATCATGTATGGTTGTCAATTTTAGTGCTGATTACTGATTTGTATTAATTGAACAATGTTGGGTTGTTGTAGGTCAACTCTACCGGTGCCAAGGTGCTGGAATTTATATCTGACTTTGGAAAGCCTAGTGCACCCCTTCCTGCAGCAATTGTCGCTTGTGTTCCCAAAAAAGTGCATGTTGATGGAATGGGTGAAACTGAGTTTAAAATTTCCCCAAATGAAATCACAGCTGCTATTCAAGTTGGTCTAGAGCAGCCAATACAACCTGAACCCGAGGTAACCTCTCTTCTGAACATTGCATTGTTACATCATCTATGACATCATTCTGTTAAGATGGGATGGGGATATCCCATCTTAACATGGAATTAAAAACTTACAGAAACTCTTTTTTATTTTTTATTAGATAAGATTTATAAGATAAGAGTTGGATTCTGAGTAATTGAATAATAATTTTACCTACTTTGTTTACTCATCTCGTTTTTTTGGCTTGCCAGAGGAAGAAATTTCCACCAGCTGATAACTTTGCACCTTGTAGGTCATTTGGCATCTGCAATGTCATGCGTGCATAAGCTACCTTTCACACTCATCTTAATTATCCAAGTTTATGTTAATTTATCCACAGAATGCAGTTTCTATCTTCAATTCCTTGTCTTTGTGTTCTCTCTTCACTTGTATTTTCTGTGATTCTGTCCCACAATTTCTTATATATTTCACTTCATCTGGAGGAACCTATTTCCGTATCTTTGTATTATTCTCATCCAGATCGTCTGTTGGTTGACATGTTCGATATTTTAGATATCCTGCTCTCTTTTGAATCATACTCCATTGATGTAAAATAGCTCTCCTTCCCCTTCATGGTTTAATTGGTATGGAATTGTAGTAGCTCACCTAAACTTATTTTCTAACTCTTAGAAGAACTAAATGTTAATGCTTAAATAGATGAATTAAGTGTACCTTTTAACAATGAGAAGGCACAACAGTACTCAGGACTACATAACTATTTGTATTGTCTTGATGTTTTGAAAAACAAACTCTTAAAAATTGATATGTGATATCTTCTCCTTTTCCTCTATTTAATAGAAGAAGTTTAATCTATGGTAAAAATGGATGATAATGACATCTACTGACAGATAACATAAGAGAAGTGATAGGTTGGGAACAATGAGTGAATATTTCTCAATGTTTTTAAGGTGCAAAGGTGAACTCTAGCAATTTGGATTGTCTATGCAAGACATATCCTAGGTGAAGCCTAGATGCAACGTAGGTGATAAAAAAATATTTACAGATCCCTACGTAATTAGATAGTTTTAATTCTATAATAATTGTTAGATTTTGATGACATGTTCAAAAACACTTCATAGTGATTAAAAATGTCTGCATAATGTTAATTCACAGTCATGCCACAGTACCATTATTTATGAGATTTAATGAAATTGGAAGCTTTCTCATGTGTCCACGGAAAAAATGTTGGACAACAAATATTTATTCGTGGAGAGTTGGTGTTGGGTCACTAATGGTTGTTGGAGTAAATGGAAAAAAGAGGTTTAAAGAGATAAAGGCTTAAAGGTTTGCTGTTGAAAGAAGGCTTTTGTCTTTAAAACTACTTTTTAAAATTAAAGAGACCCCTTAAAATTTTTTAATATTTGCACAATCCCCACTCTTTCCTGGTAGTGCACCTAGGTGTTTTCTCCCTAGAATACGTGGGCAACACCTTGAAAACAATGTTGTCAAGGTGTCGCATCGGCCTTTCCTAGATGCCTAGCTCCCCGCTTAGGCGCTCTAGAGAGATAGTTGTAGTTTATTAATTTTTTTTAAAAATTTTGAACCCTAAATTAATAAAAATTAAATAATATATTAAAATAAGTAATATAATATTTATTTTAAAATATTATTTTAATATATATAGTGAGGGTCCAATGGATAAATAAATAAGTCTTTCCGGAATCTAAATAGTTATTTTATGACCCACCTAAGATTCTCATAGGCTTCACTTACGCATTGCCTTGCCTTACAGTGTCTTATTGCCTAACTTCGCCTTTCTGCCTCGGCAATACTACTTGAGAACACTATATTTCTTGCATTTCACTCTTAAATCAACTTCCTTTTTTTTTCTTTTAAATAGAAAGTAATTATATTTATAATATTGTGGGTTGGGATATCCCTTTACAACTTCTTTACAAAATACTATTTAGATACATTCCTTGGCCCCTTTTCAAAACAGAAAACACACCTATAATCCATATAAAATATTCTCCCAATTTCTTATCCACCCTCTAAAATTGATCTGTTTCCCCAATTTAGTAGAGGTTACCGTTTAGTAAATGAGATAATTGATCTTTGCCAAACTTGCTATTCTATGGAATCTTCCCTTTGAAAATCCTTCTATTGTGCGCCTCCTGAGTTACTTGTATGATTGCAAAAAAGGTGCACTTCCAATATGATTTGACGGGAGCAGTGTTGTCAAAATGTTACCTAGGTCTTGCCTAAGCAACGCTTAGACGCCTAGCCCCTATGAACGCCTAGGTGGTGACTAAGACGTTGTAGGGAGGTGTTCTAAATATTTTTTTGAGGACTTGAAAAAAAATTATTTTAAATCCTAAATCAATAAAAATTTAATAATATATTAAAAAATTATTTTTTATGTATTTACACACATGTATATGAAGTGGAAGATCAATGGATAAATAAATATTTTTTAAAGACCTCTAAATAATTATTTATGGTTTGCCTTAGCTACCTAGATCTTGCTTAGGCCCTGCCTTGCTTAATAGAGATTTAATACCTAGGTTCGTTTTTTTGCCTTGATAACACTGAATGTGAGAATTTCTAATTTCTTGGGGAAAATAAAAAATTTTGTCCTCCATAGGTGCTTTCATTTTGACATGGTTGTAGCTTCATGCATTCCATATGCTCCTTATGAAGGCACAACTCGCAAACACATGTTTTATGGTCTCAGTCACACACCTACAAAAACAACACCATGAGGGGAATAAGCATGAGTTAGGGAGCCTTTTTTAAATCCAATTTGCACCGTTTAGTCTATTTAGACCAATCAGCCTCCTTAGTATCTTAGTTTTTGTTGGAGACTTTGATGACCATTAATTTTGGCATTACAATTTTGTGTGTATAGCTGTCTGTTTCTAGGCGTTCTAGGAAAGATTTGTTGAAAAGTTCCCTCTACTGTCTCCTACGCACACCTTCTCATTGTCCCTTTCATGCAACACCACTCCTACTTGTTGGATCAATTAAATGATTTCTTGTTCCTTCCCTTCTCCCATATTGCTCGTCAGCCTTAAATTCCATTCCTGCTTGATTTGCCCATCTCTTCCTTCCTTATGTATAGGAGGCTATTGCATGGTAGAAGGCTACACCAATGATCCTCTTAGAACCTAATCAGTTTGCCATCTCCTATTCTCCATCTCACCGACTAGAGGAACTAAAGATGTATAGAATAAACAAACTTCCAAGACCTCTAGAGTTAACTCTTGGATGAATACCAATTTCCATACCATTCTTACTAACTGTATGAATACTCTTAATAATTCCTGCCCATAGGGCTCCCCTGCTCCAATAGAGCAACCATAGCCACTTACCAACTAGAGCCTTGTTTCTTTGTAGGATGTCTCCTATTCCCAGACCCCTTCTTTTAATTGGCTTGCACACGTGCCTTTGCTTTACCTAATTTACTCCTTTTCCTCCTTTCTTCTAGAAAAATGTTCTAATTATTCACTCTAGTTGGTTAATCACCTTCTTTGGCATGTTGAAGATTGTCAGAAATTGTGTAGGAATTGCTTTCAAAATTGATTTCAACAACAAAAGTCTTCCACCTTTGGAAAGATAACTAAAATTTCGCCCTTCAACCCTTCTTTTGATGATATAAAAATTGGTTCCTAAGAGGAAGTTTTCCTTAGGTCCTCACCCCCCAGTGGCTTCCCTAGGTATTTTAGAGGCCACTGTCTAACAGAGAGTCCCATCATTTCTGCAATGTTCCTTATAGAGGTACTTGTTATATTCAACCCAACAACTTGACTAGTTGACTCTTATGGAGAATAATGGAGAGTCCCGACTCTCTGTGTAAGACTTTCAAAATTTTCATAGCGGTTTCCAACTTCTCTGGTGGTTGTTAAGTAAAAGGAGGCAAACATCTGTTTATTGTATATGGATTATCTGTATCTCCTCCTTCCATACCACAAAACCTTTTACTTTCCATTTCATGGTTGCCCTCCTTTTTAGTCCGTTGAGAGTATCAACTACCGTAATATACAAAAAGGGGAAGAGAGGTTCCCTTGTCTCAACCCTCTATTACTCTCAAGTTTTCCCCTCGACCTTCCATTAATCATGATGGAAAAGTTGGTTCTCTTTTGGCATCCTCTTTTTTTTTTTTTTTTTTTTTTCTTCTCCACCTTTCCCAAATCCCTTCCTCTACATAACCAAGACCAAGAATTCTCAACTTACTTAGTCATAGGCTTTAGTGAAGTCCACCTTTAGTAGAACTCCTTATTTTGGTTACTTTGTACGATCTCATTTGCCACTAGGCGTGCATGAATGATCTACCTCCCTTTCACAAAGTAGATTTAGGTTTTATTCACTATGGCTTGTATCACCTCCCTTAAACTGTATGCAAGTGTCTTAGTTAGTATTTTATACAAACTGGTGACTAGGCTTATTGGCCTGAAGTCTCCACTCTCATAGAATTCACTTTTTGGGGGACCAAACATATATATGTTTCATTGAAAACTCTGTTTACATTCCCATCCTCATAGAACTGCCCAAAGACCTTCACTATATCTTCTTTGACTATATTTTAATTCTCCTGATAGAATTTCATTGTGAATGCATCTGCTCATGGGCCTTTATCCCTATTACTGCTGAAAATAGTCTCCCTCATCTCGTCTTCAAATGTCCTTTCCAGCCACTCGGCCTGGTTATTGCTTGGAGTACACTCAATTCCTTCTAGCTCCAGTCTACCTTTACTCAATTCCCTCTAGCTCCAGGCTACCTTTAGGCCTTTTGGTATACAACCTCCTGATGTAGTTGACCATAGCTTTTTGGATTCCCTCCTCCTTTTCAACGGCTTCATTGCTATTTTCAGTTTTGGTAATTTGGTTCCTTATTAATAGTATTTTATGGAATAATCTAATGTTTACATCACCCTCTTTTGCCTGTTTTACTCTTGCCGTTTGACTAGTTGCCCTCTCTTTTTCACTATCAATCTCCACTGCTTGCTTCCACATGTCCATCAATTCCTGATTCCCATCCCCTTCTGCCATTTATTGATGAATCTTCTGCTCCTTGACCCTCTTTCTTTTCTTCTTTTTTTTTTCTTTTTTTTTTTTTTTTTTTTCCAAAAGTTTGGTGCTCATCTTTGTTTAAGAAGAGTATGGCATGGCTGGACTGCAACACACCAAATGCAGAGGGTTTTTTTTTGTCCCCTCTTCCAATTACCCCCTTTCCTCTCTCTCTTTTTGCCTTTCTTTTAAATAAAACATTTTGACATTTAATCAAGAGGACTGATATTGGATTTATAATGAAAATTTAGCAAGAATTGAAGTTGAAAAGAAACATTATATTTTTATGCATTTCATAGACGAATCTGAAAAGAAACAAGTTGATCACATTAATAATGAAATGGTAGTAAAGGTGGTCAGTAGAGGATAAAACAGACTTGGATAGTATTCTGAAGCACACCATGGCTGGCAATTTTTTAATGATGGTCCATGTCTCACATGACTAATGAACTTATGGACATGAGAGGTCAATAGATGGCTAAATAAACTTGAAAAATAAGAGCAGGGAAAGAAGACTGTTAGTTGCAATTTCCCAGTGTTGCTTCAATGCATCATGGGCATTTAGTCACACTACATTGAGCAGTCAACAATAGCTAACTGATTTTACAAAAGCTATAGCTTCTTATATGTTGTTTCTCGTTTAATTAAAATATTTGTTCATTGATCTCTGCTTAGTGTTGCATTACATTCAACCCCCATAAGGGAACTTTTAGGGGACACTTCATTGTGTATAGTGATGTTCTGATGTTTTCATAGGTTAGAATATTTGGTTTTCTTTGTTCATGAGTGGAAAAGGAGAGAATCTTGTTTTCTGATAATTTGTATTTTTACATCTGTACAACTTTATATTTCATGTCATCAGAAGACAACAATATTACTCTATTGAATGTCAATCAAGGGAATATATAAGTTTCTTAATTCAATCATATTTCTTGTCTTTTGCAGCTAGAGGTTCCTAAAGAATTGATATCATCATCACAGCTACACGATTTAAGGCTGCGGCATAAACCGGTTTTTGTTCCTTTAACTGACGGAGTGAATACCACAAAAGTTTATGATAAGGAGACTGGCATCACACAATGTCGTCTTTCAAATGGAATTCCTGTTAACTACAAGGTATACTTGCTGTTCTAGGTCCTACCTTGTCTGTGTCAATCTATGTTACCTAAACATGGGTATTTCAAACTATATCATGTCATGTGTTGTTTTTTCTTGTTTTCTTTATTTCACTCTTTTATTGCCCATTTTACTACCCCAGTCGTGTGAATTTTACCTGTTAGTTATTATTGTCTTTCGTGATTTCTCCTCTTTTCATTAAAGAATCTAGATGTCAATATTCTAAAATCTAAAGGGTAGAAGATACCTATGTTATATTACAAAGTGCCGGATATGGGTACGTCGAGGTAAAGGGTCTGAGTAACATAACTGTAAATCTAGATTTACCAATAGAAAATTATGTGTGGCTTTATCTATTTGTTTAGTTGTACATTATTATTATTTTGAAAAGAAATATAAATACATCTAAGCACACCCACCCACACACACACACACATATATACATACATAGTTTTATTGTACATTATAACTGTTGCTTTTTTGTGGGAAACTAAAATTTGAAGTATGGGTGTTTGGATGTAATTCAATGTGGACATGATCCTTACAAATTTAGAGAATCTTATTCATATTTAAATATTAAATGTTGCTAATTTGTGGGGTTTTTCCCCCCTTTTATTCTCCCCCTCTCCTGATATTTTTATTGTGTTTATTTTGATATATAAAGAGGAGTTCTTGATAAAGGAGGCTGGAAGGCTTCAGCTTGTGAAAAACTTCCTTTATTCTGTGATTCTTTGAAAGAGGATATCTAGCTCTTTTTTTTTCTTTATTTATTTTTTTCTGTGCATGGAAGCCAAAGATTATTGTTTTCTCAGGATTGATCTGATTTTTTTTAGTTTTCCTCCCATTTTTTCATGTTGTTTTTACATTATTTTTCAGATCACCAAAAATGAAGCTAAGAGTGGTGTCATGCGGTTGATAGTTGGTGGTGGAAGAGCAGCTGAAAGTCCCAAGTCAAAGGGAGATGTTATAGTCGGTGTTCGAACTCTTAGTGAGGGTGGCCGTGTTGGCAACTTCTCGAGGGAACAGGTACTGATAAAAAAGCAAAGTTCGTTAGTTGCTTTTCTTTACATAATACCTTTTTACTGCATTGTACTTCCTTTGCAAGTATATGGGGTTATTGTATATTTTTTCCCATTTAGTTGTTGAATTTAGTATTTTCTGTTTACTAATCATACATAAACAGTTTTTTAATAGTTTATTCTCCTGGATCCTATTTTTTATTTTATTAATTTCCGTTTCTTACATCTCTTGTATGGCAAGACCATGACCTATTACCTTCTTAAACTAAACCTAAACAGTAATCAACTGTTAGGAATTTTCTCCAGGATGATCATGATGGCACAAAATCATTAAGCTCGGGTAAGAGTGAGCGTAGGTGGTGTTCAAATGGAAATAAGAAAGTATGGGGGTGGAAGGTACTATTTTATTATGTGTAAGGGGTGGATGGTTGTAGATGACAATATTAATGGGTATTTTTGGAGGATACTTTGGATTAGAAGTCATCCCCAAATTTGGAGTTCCCTGTAGTATTTTCTTTTTCTGTGTAGAAAACCTTCTTATTAAGAGTGTTTTTCAGAAGAAAATTGATGTGGTGTTGCAATTAGGACCTCCATTGTGGGGCAATAATGCCAATGATTGGGAGGTGGAACTAGCTCCATCTTTTTGCTAACCCTATAAATCTTGAGTCTTTCTCACTGAGTCTGATGGATGAAACAAGGGATAGGGAGATGCCTTTATAATTTTTTATGTTTCCACACATTAACTGGTCATTAGTCCACTGCCCTGACATTATCTTTGGCAATTAAATCTTGTCGAAGGATGGTTATTTTATTTTACCCTATCAAAGGCAAAATTCTGAATAGTTCAAAGATGTTAAAACCATAAAATGCTACTTTCAGGCCCTGCCAAGCCAAATTTTGATTCAATTCCCTGTGCCTCTAAATAGTTCAATTCTCTCTTAAGATTCTAATAACAGTGACATGAATCTGTGTAGTATCTTTGGTTCTTGAACTTTGTGTTTGTGTTAACTTTCTTGCTTCTTTCTCCTATTTAGGCTATTGCTGAAATGTCCTTATTTAATGAATGATTTTATTGATCAAGCCGGTGCATAAATAGGAGAGAAATATTCTTAGTCAGCGGATGGTTACCTAGTGAAGTTGTTTTTGTTAATAAACCAATAACACTAATAATTAATGAGATATATGAACCTGAGTGCAAGACGCATACCTAATCTTTGCTTCACCTGTAATTTTTATTTCTGCCAACTCTAGTCTGACTCATTTATTTTCTTTTATATTCTTCATTTTTTTTTTTTGAAACATAGTTCATTCATTGATAGTAATTAAAGGAGATGAGAGATCTCCATACAAAATCCAGCGTATAACAGACTACAATCAACTCTGTTCACAATTACAACCCTAATTTACAAAGTTTGGAGAATGTTCTGCCAATCCTAATCCACTCATAGTTTTGACGAAAAAAACCCAAGAAGCAAAAAGGATCTACAACCTGTAGAGAACCTGTTCTAGTCTATTTTCTTGTTCTTTTCTTTCGCCTCCACTTGCTTCACACCATGTGATTACGTGGCAGCTCCAAAAGATATGGTTGACATCTTCAACTGCTCCCTTGCTAAGGTAGCACCATTTTTCCTCTGCACATTATCTGCTGTATTGAGTTTTTTCAGGAATATTAACCACCCTAGTAA
Organism: Tinospora cordifolia; assembly: GCA_030144865.1. NCBI lineage: Eukaryota > Viridiplantae > Streptophyta > Magnoliopsida > Ranunculales > Menispermaceae > Tinospora > Tinospora cordifolia. The sequence continues at coordinate 74,276 of JAJIYU010000006.1, read as the reverse complement.
CTTTGCTTTGGCTGGAATTTTAGCCTTCCAAATAAATTCTGCCTTATTAAGGCAACCAGTATCCCCCCTTATTTCCTTCAACAACATATTTATGAAAAGAGCTTGGTGAAAACTCCCCGAATGGGGTCCTAACCTCCTCACAATGTCTGGTCTTTGCAATAGTCTTACCTCTTCCGAAATTTGAAGAAGCAAAATCACCGTCTATTCTCTTCTTTATTCAGATTCGTTCTAAGCTTCAGATCCTATCCACCTTCACTCTGCTCCTTCCTATCATTGCTTCTCCTGAACTCAATAACCATTGCTTCATGTAAGGTTGATACTCTATAAAGTCTTCGTAGTAGTTGCTGCAGGGTGTTAGCTCCACACCATTTATCCTCCCTAAACCGTATTTCTCTCTCCCATCAACTAACTTCCAAGTAATGTGTTATCTGAAACTTCCATTGATTGAACGAATGGACTTCCATTGGCTTTTAGAGGTTATCCTTGGGTCTCTATCTGGTTCCCTTCCTTAACTGCTTATTTTAAACAACTTTTGCATTATATTCATTTAAACCCTTTCATGTTTCTTGAGAGGTTTCTAGCAGCAGCAGATTTTTGGAATGTTTCTGTTATATAATTTGCAATTAATTTTCTTTACTTGTTGGTATTGTAGCTTATTTTATCATTTAGCCTCTTTTGCTATGCTGTATATCACCATGCATGCTTTATTTTTATCCAGGTAGAGCTGTTTTGTGTGAACCACCTAATAAATTGCTCCTTGGAGTCTACTGAAGAGTTCATTGCTATGGAGTTTCGCTTCACTTTAAGAGATGGTGGGATGCGTGCAGCATTTCAGTTGCTTCATATGGTGATTGAGGTACTTTAATACCCTTGTGATTTCTTTTCTTAATTCAGAAACTGCTGTTGTTGGAGATGTCTCCCTAGTTGTTTTGTTTTAGCAAGTTTCTCATGGAAAACAAAAAAGGAAAAACAAGGGCTGCATTTTGGTTCTCTCTTATAGTTCAATATACTTTGATGGGAGCCACCGTTTTCTAGACGATCTTGTTGGGCAAGTGGCAAACAAGGTGGTCCCATTTAATTGGAAAGATATACCCATTTCAGTTTTGAGCTTTGGCAACGCTTTCTTCTTGACTATAATTTGTTCAAAATGCCTGTTATCAGACAATGTCAACTTCCGCATACACTCACTGTTATATGTTTTAGAAGTCATCAAATGTGTATTTTTTCAAATCAGTAAAATCTCAAAGTGAAAATCATAAATTGTTGTCTGTATGAATGAGATCACTCTGTATATATATATATATATATATATATATATATATATATATATATATGCCTAGAGTAAGATCTGCTCTCCCAAGTGAGGCAGTACTCTTCTCATCTTCCTTGTGGAAGGGTCTTTGATGTCTTTCAGGAATGTAGAAATCGCGCATGCTTAACCACTGTTATCAACTCTTAAAGGCCATTTCTGGCAAACTTTCTTGACTTTAGAGACAAATATTTGAATGCTTGACTCTCACTCTTGAATCAGGTTGCAAGCACTTGGTTTAAAAAAGAATATGGTGCAACAGATATCAAGTTGTTGAACATGAAGGGTCTACATAGAATCATTTGATATACTATTTATGTCATCACTATACGTCCTAGGGAAGGAAGTTCTTCTAGATCAAGTGCTTTTGATGAGTTTTAAGATTTGGATATAATTTTCTTCAGGCTAATGTTATTATATTTTCAAGTTAACCTTGTGAGTCATTCTTTTAGATATTATATAGACTGAGTTGTCTTAACATTTATTCATATGGATTCCTTTCAAAAAAAAAACATTTATTTTTATGGATTGTCTCTATGACTTCGGCTTACAAAAAGCGATGCTTTGTAAGTTTTATATGGCTGTTTTCTAGTTGCATAAGTTTCAGTTTTTTCATTTGTAGTTTATGATAAGATCATGATGAATCAAGTGACGAGAAAATACTGCAACAATTTGATAGATCAAATCTTGATGAGATCATGATGAATATTCTGCTAAGATCTGCACTTTGATAACTTAAATACCTGGCATCTTGTATGTTTTTGTTCCACTTATACTCAAGGATAATTAATGATGTGCAGCATAGTGTCTGGCTTGAGGATGCGTTTGATAGAGCAAGACAATTATATTTGTCATATTACCGGTCCATTCCCAAGAGTTTAGAACGATCAACTGCGCACAAGCTCATGTTAGCAATGCTTAATGGAGATGAGCGGTTTGTGGAGCCAACACCACAGATGTTACAGAAGCTAACATTACAGGAAGTGAAAGACGCAGTTATGGGTCATTTTGTTGGTGATAACATGGAGGTATCTGAACATTTCTTTTAGACATATATTCTTACATGTAGGTATCTGAACATTTCTTTTAGACATATTCTTACATGTCTTACGTATATGAGGATTAATTTTCTAGCAGTTAAAAAAAAAAAAAAAACAAATCTTGTTATCCTTAATATCAAGGGACACTTCTACAGGTCAGCATCGTTGGGGATTTTTCGGAGGATGACATTCAATCATGTATCCTTGATTATCTGGGGACTGTCACAGCAGCAAGAAGTGCTGAGGATGTGGATCGATCCACTCCAATCATATTTCGACCTTCTTCATCTGATCTACAGTTTCAACAAGTAAGAAGCCAAATTATTTCAGAGTGTAGTGCAATTTTGTGAAAAATTTAGAAGTTCTGCTTGAACAACATACTCTGATTGCTTACTTTGCTTTCCTTTTACCATATCATCTTTAACTTGAAACATCCTTTGTCTCTTGATAATGACTAAGAAAGGTTGTAATAGGGAAAAGACTGATTCAACTAGCAAGACTATTCTCTGTACTTGCTGTTCCTTATAGGCTTGATAATAGAAAACCATTTAGAAAGATTTTGCTGCAGACTTGGAGAAGAATGAAATGGGGACTTTGCTTTGAAGTTCGAAGTTACTTGTGAAAGATGAAATCATTTTTTAAGTATTTTTTTGTCATGTTCACGCTGAACAGCAGTGAGGCATTCCTTTGACCAAATCCAGGTTTCCTTTGTACACTTAAGTTCACAGAATTAGGCTATCTAGCATTGCTTCATAACATTGTGTCCTCTTTATTTTTTTGAGGCATTCCTTTGGCCAAATCTAGGTTTCCTTTGTACACTTAAGTTCACAGAATTAAACTATCTAGCATCACTTCATAGCATTATTTCCTTTGTTTTTTGTGTATAATGTTTCGAAGTTAGATTTTTCAAACCAAGCCAATGGTTTGGGCGGTCACTTCATATTGGGTTTGTGTTTCAAGTTATTGACATCTTCATTTTGAGTTCAATTGTTCCTGGGGTTTGTCGTTACATGAACTATTTCAAAACCTTAAGCCTCTGTCTATTTGTAGTATTGATCAGATGAAACTTCTTTTTGACAGTATGCTTCAAGATTATTTGGGTGTCATAGTTGATTTGTTTATTTTCAGGTATTCTTGAAGGATACTGATGAGAGAGCTTGTGCATATATTGCTGGCCCAGCACCTAACCGCTGGGGATTTACTGTTAATGGGCAAGATCTTTTTGAAACTATAAATTGTTCCTTACCCATGGATGTAACGGATGGTAAGCTAACTATTCTATGTTGAACAATTGTTTGTTGCCATTTTCTTTAGCAGTAAAGTTGGTTTGTCATAGTTGTAGTTTCTTCTTATGCCTTTTGTATTGTTAAGCTTCAATGAAATAAACTAATGGAAATGTGGTTTCCATTGGTGTTCTCTCTCTCTCTCTCTCTCTCTCTCTCTCTCTCTCTCTCTCTCTCTCTCTCTCTCTCTCTCTCTCTCTCTCCCCAACCACAAAACCCTTCCTTTTCATTATTGTAGTAGTATGACGAATAAGGATAAGGAGAATGAAGTAGTGGACGATTTTCATTGGGGAATGAAAAGTTCAAGTAACTCATCTTTTGTTTGCTGATGGTCATAGAACGAAAATTTGACTACGCCACAAACTTCGACCTTCAAAAATCACAATTAATTCAAAATACTCGAGAAATTCGAGAGAATTTTTATAAAAATTCACCAACTTAGAGAATTAAAAAAAAAAATCTATGTCAATGCTGTAATATCCATAATTTTTATTAAAAATGATAAAAAAATATAAATTGATATATTTTACATATGAAAGTATAAATATAATAATTTTAAAATACATTTTAATATTAATAACCTTTAATGTTCACAACACATGTTAAGAATTTTATAATATTTACAGTGTTGTCAAGGCAGAAAGACTGAACTAGGCGATAAGCCTCTGTAAGGCAAGACAAGGCATAGTCGGATCATAAAATAATTATTTAGAGATACTTAAAAAATTATTTAATTATTTATTTATTGGTCCTTTATTTTATATATATATATATTAAGATAAATGATATATTATTAAATTTTAATATATTATATAATTGTTGTTATTTTAGAATTTAAAATAAAAAATTTTAAGCACCTCCTAAAAAAATTAAATTGGAACTACTTTAATGGATCTCTTAGGTGGTGGCCTAGGTTCTCTGGCAATACCTTGACAATATTGATTATATACTTGTGTATTCCAAGAAATTCACATAAATCTACAAGTTTTGTTGAATTTATTTAAATTTTCTGTTACAATAAGACTCTAGTTTGGTAGCCAAAAACTATGAAATAATTAGTTAAATTTGCTGAAATTCAGCGAGTTTTTATTCCTTTGATGATTGACTTTTCTTGGTGGAAAACAATGGCTTTAAGTCTTTTTATATTTGGTGGATCATCCAAAGCTTTTTCTTTTTTTTCCCGGACTTCGATCTAGGGTGTGAAGTTGAATTTGTAGAAATGATAGGTTGCTGGAATTTGTGTTAGAGGCACCATTGCTGGAGGTGGCTTCCTCATGTGGGTGCACCATATCTAGGATTGCCATTAAGGGCAATTCCTAAACCGCATCCTTTAGCCACTTACTCATACTACAAAAATGATTGGATAGTTGTAGAAGCTTCTTATTGAAGGGTGGCAAATTTACATTCATCAAAAGTGTGATGATTTCTATTTTTTTCTTTCTTTCCATATTTGAGATTCCTAAGTTGGTGTGGAAGATTGGGAGGGAGCTCCTTATAAGGGAGAGGACAAATATAGGGGTGTAGTTTGGCGAGATGGACTATGGTCTATATCCCTAGTCGTGCTATCCAACATTTAGGTTTCAATCATACGATAAAGCTCCAACAAAGAAAAAAAATCATCAAAATCTTTCATGATGTCAAGGATCCTTCAATAATCCTCTAGCTATGCATATATTATGTTGATGTGCATGGTTAGAAAACAGGTTAAGAGTATGGAAATCTAAGAAATGGAATGAATTATTCATTAAAGAATACATGAAATGGAAGTTGTTTCGAATAGCAAAACAGAGGACCGAAAAAAATGGGATAGGACAAAGAGAGTAAAAAAAGATGAAAAATGCTTTCCGAAATCACGTTTTAGTTGGATTCTTAAAAGTGCTAAATTGATGCAGAGATGGGGAGCTGGTTACGAAAGACGGTGGGTGAGGCAACTAAAGTGGCAAGAGATGGCCAGTTCATGAGGACATGGAGATGGATGAACTATGTTTTGATAGTGGAGACGTTCACTAATAGCAAGGGAAGCTTTCTGAGAATGACAAAAATTAAGAATGGACACCAAAGGCTGATCTTCGTTCTAGAAGAAGGCCGACATAAGAATTGGGAAGGACTTACAAAAGATTTAAATGGCCGTCTTCAACCTGTGGGAGGCGGGCAAAGTAAGGAGAGGTCTAAAGGCATAGTAAGACGTGAGGTCCACAATCAAGAAGGCTTGATACCCAGGCAGCAATCAAGAGCTTAGTCAGGCACAAATTCAAGGTTGACGATGTTCAATTCGAAAAAACATCAAATCAGGTGCGAACCAGTGAAGTAGTGGCTGGTGGTTATGAGATTCGCAAATGAGGTTGGGTGGGATGAGATTGAAGAGGAACTTGTTAAGCAGTTACATACGAAATGCAGGCTAGAACTAATTTGTGGGGAGAAAGCTCTTTATAAATGGCCAATGGAGGAGGTGTTGGTAATTATTGAAAAAGGGAAGATCAAGTCTTGGTTGAACTATGAAATTCGAGGGTGGGACAACGAGCTTCAGTCGCATAACCGATTTTTTTTGCTGTCGTGATGCGTGGATAGAAATTACTGGGGTTCCAATTGAGTTGTGGACGGTAGCAGTATTCGAGGATATAGCAGCAAAATGCGAGGGATTGTTAGCTATGGGTAGGAAGCTCTTTGAGGGAGAATTTTATGACAAGGTGCACATGAAAGTCAAGGGTGGAGTGGAGGGTTCTTATCGGAGGTTATGGAGCTAACACATGGCGGTGAGGTATTTCCAATAGGATCACGCAGATTATCGGTGAGATTTTAGTCCGAAAAGATTTCCAACGAACGTAGGTCCCATACCACAGATAGCTAACAGGAGGGTTGGTGGAGCAGAGTCGGCGTGTGTAGCAAGTCATACGACGATCCTTGTCGAAGTCGCAGGAGCAGAGACCTGACAACTTGGAGGGGTAGGTGGACGATCTAAAAAAGTGATTATAGAGACGAGGATGGAAGGATCGACCAATTCGATCATGAGGATGGAAAGTTGTACGGGAGGCAGATCTCAAACGTTGCTAGAACAGAGACACAACTACTCTGCAGGGGCAATTTGTCGTCGACAGAGAGACGAATTCAAACAAGAGGCGGTTAGTGGATGTGGGGTAGATATATGGAATGGACGGCATGCCTTCTGGGTTGGGTGTGAGATGGTTTAGGCCCAAGGGGGACCGGGCTGTTCGTTGTTGGGCTTAGGAAAAAAGGCGGGGCCCATCACACAGATCATTTAGATGGGTCATTTTTGGCGGGCAAAGATGAGGTCCAGCGCTATGATGGGCTGGTAGAGTGTAGGCCCACAGAGATTCGGGCTCTTTTTGGGACGGACAGTTGAGAGAGGCCCAAGGGCTGCAGAGGGCAAACAAAGAGGAAGGATGTGTGGTAGATTACGACTCATCTAGGAATAGTGAGTAGCTAAGTGAATATCAATCCAAAAGCCTGTGTCCATCAGAGGACGTTTATGATGTCGAAATACTTCGCAGAGGGAATAGTATGAGGGATGGCAACGTCTTAGTTGTTCTCGTGCAGGTTTACAAGAGACGATCAAAGCTAGGGGTTGCTGTGACCAAGTCCATGCACGAGACCAAAACAATGGAAGAAGATATTTTGGATAGAGACAGAGGAAGGTAGAGACAGACAGTGCTAGGGGGTAATGATATAAGTGAAATTGAGGGGGATTTAGATGATGAGAAGATGGTGGAAGCTTGCCAAGGCGACTCTTCCAATTACTGTAGTAATACCTCTGACGAGCAGGAACTGTCTGAGGATGAGGAGAAGGATGATGGTGAGTGCTCTCACAGAGAATTTTGGACAGCTCAGGATGAAAATCTAGAGGCCAAAAATGATGGTTTATCAGCCCATCCATGGGAGTTGTCTTGCTCTATGGTTCCCAACTTTAATGCTTCAGAAGGTAAAAGTTGCCAGCCAACTCGAGATGGAATTAGGAAAGTATTCAACAGCATCAAATGGGGGAGTCTAGTAAGTCAGTGATGCTTTGAGTAGGGAAGAGGTGGAAACTTTCCTAGCTAAGTTTAGCGTTCTATTGACTTAGTTACAAAGAGAGAAGACGAAGAAGGAGGGAGGGGCAGGTGTTTGAGCTCTTTTAGTTTTGTTTGTTGGGTTGTTGCTGGTGTCGATGAAGATATTGTCTTGGAACATTAGAGGGTGCAGATATTGAGATAAGAGGCAATTGATTAAACGGGTTATTGGTTCTTTCAAGCCAAATATTGTTATTCTTTAGGAGATTAAGAAGAGTGAGGTGGGAAGGCAGTTGGTAAAGGCTCTCTGGTAGTCTCGATTCAAAGACTAGGTTGTTCTGCCAGTGATAGGGGCAATTGGTGGGGTGCTAGTGGCGTGAGAGGTTAGAAGTTGCTCTATTGTGAAAACATAGTGGGGCAGTTTTTAGTTTCAATCAAAGTTAGATGGAGAGGAGTGGTGGCTCTCTGGGGTGAGCTAGGAGCCTTGAGTGTGTTGTGTTGTGATCTTTGGTGTGTGGGAGGAGACTTCAATGTGGTTCTTTGTATGCAGAAAAAAAAATAACGACAGACATAATAGAAGCATGAGGGAGTTCGATAATGTGACTAGCGAATTGAGTCTTCATGATCTTCTTCTCTTAAATGGGAAGTTCACTTGGTCAAATCTTCGAAGTAACCCTGTTTGTTGTAGGCTGGATGGATTTTTATTCAATGAAGGGTGGACTAATCTTTTTCAATACTGGAGACAAGAAGTAGGGGGTCGAGTGGTCTCTGATCATTGGCCAATCTTTTTGTGTACCACGAAACTATAGTGGGGACCAAGTCCGAAGCGGTTCGATGGCAGATTGGCTTTTCTTCCAGAGTTCAAGCGTACAATAGAAGGGTGGTGGAATTCTTTTTTTGGGGAGGGATGGGAGGGCTTTTGGTTTATGTAGAAGCTAAAGGGTGTGAATGAGGAGTGCTACTCGTGGATGATAAGGTCTTTGGAGGCTGAGGAGCGAAGAAGGAGAGACTTAGAGCGGGATATTGTCATTCTTGATCGATTGGACAGGAGTTCTCAGTGGGATGAGGAGAAAATAATGAATTGGTGGGAGCTCAAAGAGGAGTTGTGGAACGTGAGCGAGGAGATAGAGAGGGGAGCGTGGTTTAAGACCCGTATTCAGTGGTTAAAGAATGGAGATTCTAACTCGAAATTCTTCTGTCAAATTTTGATTGGAAGGGATATTTTTAATAATCTTTTTAAGCTAGAAGGGGAGACTGCAGAAGTGCTAGAGGACAAAGATGAAATTGTGAACCACATAGTTGGGCATTTCTTTGAGGTCTTTAGGCAAAGATCTAGTCAAATTTGGGGATTGGATGGAATTCAGTAGACCTCGATTAATTTAGAAGGCAGTAAGAGGTTGGAGGACCCATTCTTAGAGGAGGAAGTTAGAGAGGCAATGTGATAACTGCAAGGCTCCGGGCCCTGATGGTTTTTCTATGTTGTTTTATCAAAAGAGTTGGGATATCTTGAAGGCAGATCTCATGAAAGTTATGGAGGAGTTCTATCGATCAGGTGAAGTGAACAGGTGTACCAATGAGATCTATGTTTGTGTCATTCCGAAGAAGAATGTCGTGAGAAATGTTAAGGATTTGTGGCCCATTAGTCTCACGATGAGTTTGTACAAAATCATTGCCAAAGTTTTGGCAAATAAGATCAGAGGAATTCTGGGGAGTACAATCTCAGAGAACCAGTTGGCTTTCGTGAAAGGGAGAAACATTACAGATGCAGTTTTGGTGGCAAATGAGGTTGTTGACGAGTACAAGGTGGGAAAGAAGGGGGGGGGGGGGGGGGGGGGGGGGGGGGGGGGGGGGGGGGGGGGGGGGGGGGGGGGGGGGGGGGGGGGGGGGGGGGGGTACGACATGGTTGGTTGGACATTTTTGGACTTTGTGTTAGAAAAGAAAGGATTTGGCGATAAGTAGAGGAAATGGATTCGAGGGTGCTTAAAATATGTTACTTATTCCATCTTCATTAATGAAAGGCCAGGGGGTAAAATTGAAGTTGTAAGGGGTCTAAGGCAAGTGGATCCTATGTCTCCCTTTTTGTTCACTTTGGTGGCAGATGTTTTGGGAAGGATGTTGGATAAAGGTAAGACGATGAATGGTATTCGGGGCTTTGTGGTGGGGAATGAGGTTGTGGAAGTTACTCACTTACAATTCGTGGACTTCTTTTCTTGGAAGATGTGGGTGATAATGTGGAGAATGCCACGTGCTTAGCCGGTATTATGTTGATGGGGGAGAGGGTGCATCAGACAGCAAATAATATTGGGTGTGTTATAAGAGAATGACCTTTAAAGTATCTAGGTATGCCTCTAGGGGTAACCCAAGTTCCCAAGGATTTTGGGAGTAGGTTGTCTCTAAAGTGGCTAAGAGGTTTGATGGGAGAAAGAAAGCTTTTCTCTCTAAAGGCGAATGCCTCACTTTAATCAAAGCAGTGTTGGATGCTTTGCCAAAATATTTCCTCTCAATTTTTTTTTTAGAAACAAAAACTATTTATATATATTCATAAAAGTTTTGAGTACAAATGTCGGATGAGAAGTCTGACAAAACAAAGACCAAATTACAATGTTTGTAGGATGTTTCCCCCGTTACACAACCATTCCCCAAAAGAATATCCCATAGAGAGGTTAGATTTAGAGATTCACGAGGCGAACAAAATGTTGGATCTCTCCCATATCATGTGAATTTCTTTCTTCTTGTCTTTGAACATTCTTGAGTTTCTTTCCTCCCATATGGTGTACTATATTGCTGCCAGAAGAACCATCCAATATTGCTTTATTATAACAAGATCTTCATTCAAAGTCCCTAGGCGGATAGTCGTTTCATTTGGAGAGGGACTATGCTTGTATGCAGTTACTTCCATTTTTGCCATATTGTGAGAGACACCTTGCACTTCATAAATAGGTGTCTTAAGCTGTCTTCGTTCTCCTTGCACATGAGACAAATAGAGGGGTAGATTGTGATTGGGAAGCGTTTTTTCTAGTTTTCCCCTATTTTTATCCTTCCTAAACTCCATTGCCATAGGAAAAGTTTCACTTTCAGAGGGACTTTTAGGTTCCAAATAAAATCAGTTGGGGTTATTGTTGCTTCTATGTTCTCTTGAAGAATCTTTTCAATAAAGGATTGCACTGTAAACTGGTTGTCCTTTCTCCCTTTCCACAAGGGTCTATCTTCACTTCCAGCTTCATTCCATTGGAACTCTTGGAGATTATCTAGAAGTTGTCCTAGCTCCTCCATTCGATCCTCTCCAACATTTCCACCTATGTGCAAATTCCAACCTCCTCTCAATTTTCAAAATCCCTATTGACAGAATTGAGAAATCGATGAGGAATTTTTTGTGGGAAGGTGGGGAAGATGGCAAGGGTCTCACTTGGTAGATTGGAGTATGGTTCAATTACGTAAGGAGTGCGGAGGGCTCGGGATAGGCAACATTGTGAATAGGAACAAAGCTTTAGCAGGGAAATGACTTTGGAGATTCCCTAGAGAGCAAGAATAGTTATGGGGTCGAGTGTTCTGAAGCATTCATGGTAGAGATATTAACGATAAGGATGTAGAAATCAAGCGGAGCACAACTTCCAGAAGTCTGGGGAAGTTCATGCATTCTTTGCATCATTGTTGTTCGCCAAGCATTTGGTTGCGAGAAGGAAGAGGTGATGATATTTTTTTAGGAGGATGTTTGGTGGGGGATTGATGATTTTGCCGAGTTATTCCCTGGGCTTTATAGGCATTCTGGAGATCATCATTGCCCAATTTCTTTCTTCAGAAGCCAGAGTGATGGGTTTGCTCAGTGGGATCTTCATTTGAGGTCTGTTAGGAGAGGGTGGTGTGAAAAGGAGGAGAATGCTCTGTTAGTTCCTTTGAGGGATTGTGTTTTGGAGGATAGCAAAGATCGCTTAGTTTGGTTTAGAGAGCTCTTTGGGGAGTTTCTTCTAAATTCTTTTTCTCTATTTTGTCTGGCTCTAACAGGGCCCTTCTAGTTTTTTTGTGTGATGCAGCTATTTGGAAAGCCCGGTCCCTTCCAAAGTTAAGATTTTGACGTGGGAGGTGGCCCTCGTGAAAGTTAATATGGGGGATATAGTTCAGAAGCGTCACCCGATATTTTCCCTTTCGCCTTCATGTTGCTTCCTATGCAAGTTGGATGGGGAATCAATTGATCATTTGTTCTTAAGTTGTCCCTTCTCCAATTATGTTTGGGAAAGATGGAGAAGCTAATTTTGCATCGATTTAGAGTCAATCGAGCCTAACTTTCCATTCATTATGTGCCTATTTTTGGGAGGAGTTGAGTTCAAAGACGTGTGCTTATTGGTTGGCGGTTTGTATGGCCGTGATTTGGTGCTTATGGAAGGAGCGGAATGCTAGGATTTTTGAAGATTCAAGGCTTTTCCCTTGTCAAATTTGGGAAGATTCTTCGGCGCTCGCCTCTTTCTAGATTAGCAATAGTTCCCTCTCATTGGGTTATTCTATTTTAGAGTGGCTTAGAGGGTGGGGAAACATTCTATAGTTGTTGTGCGGGGTGTTGGATGTTTTTGTTTATTTTCTTCTTTTTTTGTTGTAGTTTTTTTTCAATTCTAATAAAGTACTTGTTTCTTTCTTTTTCTTTTTTTTAAAAAGTCGTACAATATAAAGCCTTATAGAGCTCATTGAGTTTGGTTGGGGATTTGGCGAAATTCTGAAGATGGTAGTGTATGTTCTAAAGCCTTATTGTGGCCTTTGGAAGTACATTTATTCTCTTTACCCATTTTATAATGACTTAGAGTGGCTCAAGGTCAATGTTTTCAAGGCAATATTTGGGGTTTTTCTTTTCTTTTCTTTTTTTTTTTCTTGTCTAGGTGAGTTGTAGCTTTTTTTTTCTTTTTTTCTTTTTCTTTTTCTTTTTTTTTTTTTTTTTTTGAGAAGAGAGTTGTAGCTTGGATAAGTAAAAATTATTTTTATAGGCCCCTAGATAAGAATTTAATTATTTATAGTTCCCTAAAAAATTCATATGCATAATTATATATATTAAATTATATTCCACAACTAGTTAAATGATCAAGAAAGATATCGTATTAATTAGAATCATGTTCAAAAATATTAGTTCATTTTAAAATTCATTATTTAATATTTTGTTTGCTTTATTAAAGAATACATTATTTAAGAGTTTTGATGAAAATGGAAGCTTTCTCATGTGTCAACCAAAAAAAAAAAGAAATTGTTGGACAACTTGTTTGAGGGTTGGTGATGATCGTCAAAGATGTCAAGTTTTTGACGACCTTTCTTGGCCAGCGAAAATAGAAACATAGATTTAGTGAAAGAAATGTTTGAAGGTTATTTTTGAAAGGGAGGAGGGGGTTTGCTAAAATGCCTAGATGCTGCCTAGGTGACAGATTTAAAACATTGGTATCATCCTTCAAATTTTGGGAGGATGCATGGTGTGATACATCAATATTTAGCTAATTATTTTCAAATATTTGTAGGTTATCATCCAAATCAAACCCCTGTTCATATTCTTTGGCTACTTTTGGGGGAGGGGGTGAAGCTTCTTCTCTCCTTGAAATTCTACAGGGAGTCCATTTATCTAATGAGAGTGATGGAGTCTCTTGATCTTTGTAGTCTTCATAAGAGTTCTCCTCTAATTTTTCCTTCACCATCTTTTTTCTAATTGTGACTTAGCCCTTCTTTAGCCCTATTTATTCATTACTTTATATGGAAAGCTCATATCACTTTAAAGGCCGAATTTTTGGAATGCATTTTTGTTCATGATAGGTCAAAATTATGCCTATGCTGCAAAGGTGTTTCAAGAATTGGGCTCTCCCCAAGTTTGTGTCATTTGTTCAAAGCAAACGAGAAAACAAAACACCCACATTGTTGATTAAGAGTTTTTTTTTAAGGGTTGAAGCCTTTCTTTAGTGGGGGAGGTTCCCCAATGGCCATGCATTATGGACCTTTCCTAATGCCTTTGCCATGTTCGAAAATTTAGGAATTACTAGTTTCTTCTTGTTTTTTGGTCTTTTTTAAAGGAATAGATATATTGAAATTATATAGAAGCTGGGGGAAAAACCACTGCCTAAGGGTTGGTAGGTAGAAGATGTTTCTACAGATCTAATAGACATTGAAAAGCATTCTAGCTCCTCTGCCAATAAGTCGTAGAGTACCCCTCAGACAACTTACAATAACTAACCCAACAACTGAACGAAAAAAGAGAAGTGTCTAAAACAATTCCACGCAACATCTTTGTATATTCTTAAAAATTCTAGCATTGTGCTCCTAATCACACTTTAAAATTGAGAATAAAATCACCCTCCAATGGTCTCTAAGAAAAGGTTGTATGATTTATTTGGAGTGAAGAGAATGGAACTCTCGTATTTTTTGAATACCAAGACAATACCATTGGTGTATTCCCCATTAATTTTGAACTTACAAGTAAAAGTGAATCGCTCTATAGGTGTTGGTCTGAGTGAGAATGGGAGAGATGAGTGAAATAATCTTCCATGATAGTGCTTGTAAACTGATGCGGGATAAAGGCACTCTCGTTGCTGTTTTTGGGTCCTACTTTGGGGGTGACCTGACTTTGAGTGATTGGTTGGCCAGTTAAGTTAGATTCTTACACAATATTTAATACCTTATTTTGTCTTGTGTTTATGTAGGGGTTTGGAGAGCTTTTTGTGCTTGTGGCGTTACTTTATGCACTTCTAATGTAGTGTTTTCCTTGTACTTTGGGCTTTTTTATATGTAATATCATTGTTTCTTCTTAAAATAATCATAGGCCATTCATTTTATCTTGGGAGTTATGATGATTGGTTTTATTGGGTATTCTTTTCCATTTTGTTCCCTTTTGATCATTACTTGTGCTCTTTTTTTTTTTGTTTTAAAATTCCATACATTATCTAATTTGGGATCTTGGTTTGAATGTATATTCACGTCTAACATTTGTAGTTAATGCTATACAAATTCAATTTCTTGTGAGAAAATGCACTTTCCCATCAAGGTTGTTTTTGAAGTACATTTGCTTATATTGTTCCGTTTCTTATTTAGATACAATTTTCTATATCAAAAAATCCCAAAACCCAAAAAGTGAATTTGATTCATTAGATCTGAAAATAAATGTGTTTGGTTAAGTAAATCCAAAAAAGTTATTAAACATTTTACTCAAAAAAGTTGTTTTTCATAAACTAAGTAAAGCAGTGTTGTCAAGGCGCCGCCTAGGCGTCCAAGCCCCCTCAATGCCTAGGCGACCGCCTAGGCGTTTGAGGGGCTTCTTTATAAATTTTTAAAAAATAGGAGGACTTTTAATTAATTAATTAATTTTTTTATTTTAACATAAATCTAATAACTTCGTGCTCAAACTTCTCCAAGTCAAACAACTCAAACTAGCTCCGACGATCATCTCCAAGACTCTGGTGATCATCTCCAACACTCCGACGAGCACCTCTGACATCTTCTTTGGTGAGCGACTCCGGCGAATCTCTCCATTTCACTATGCATCTCTCTCCCTTTCTCTCGGCTCTCTCCCTCTCCCTTTCTCTCTTTTTACATCTCTCCCTCTCTCTCTTTTTGCGTCCCTCCCTCTTTCTCTGCTTAGACTGCTTTCTTCCTTTCTATCTTTTTGTGTCTCTCTTCTCTCTCTCTATCTACGTCTCTCTTCTGTCTCTCTTTTTGCATCTCTCATTCTCTCTCTACATATCTCCTCTCTCTCTACGTCTCTCCAAGATAGAGAGAGAGAGAAAGAGAAATTAGCTCTTCTTTTTAGAATGTTATGAATATGAAGTATGTGAACTTATGATGATCGCGAGTTTATCATTATGTATTATTTAATATGTCATTATCTATAATTTTATAATTTATATATCATTAATTAATTAAATATAAATTATAAATAAATAAAATGATAAAAAAGTATTAAACAATTATTCAGGGAAATGTATGTATATATATATGTATATATATTGAGTGAGGGACCAATAAATAAATAAATAATTCTTCAAAGACCTTTAAATAATTATTTTAAGGACCGTTTAGGCCCTGCCTAGGCCTCGCCTCGCCTTATGGAGGCTTATCGTCTTAAACGGCCTTGACAACACTGAAGTAAAGAAATTCATTTTCTGATTATTTGGGTTTTGGATGATAGACCACACACAACCTTATTTTCTTTGCATTGTGCATGAGATCTAGATTCAATTTCACATATTTGTAATATGTAGGGAGTTAGGAACATTTATCTGACATTAATGAAAGGTGATTCTGGTTTTTCACACTTTTCTTTAAAAAGTTAAAATTACAACAAAAAAAAAATCTAATAGATTTGATGATTTTTAATTTGGGAATAATTCACAGTGGAGGAACCACGAACAGCACATTGAGCTATAAATTTATATGTATCTTATTCTATATCCTTTGGTCATTAATGGAGAAAAGGTCCTCTGAGAGGATATGGAAGTGATATGAAGACTATGATCTCCTATACAAAGTCTCAGACTTGGAATAGAACTTATTAGTTGTTCCTTTAACAAAATTAGAAATACTAGAAGATTCATGTGCTGTGCTCAACTTTTGAAAGAACAGAAATCAAATGGTGCTCCTTTCATTGGATTCTTATCTGATGGTTTACTCTTTGGTAGTGTAGTGTATACTGTGTAGTTGTTAAGAAACTTGTATTTTTTAGCATTTCAAGATTGAAGACACATATATACATATATACATATAAGAAAATGCAATTGAGAATTTTAATAAAAAAATTGCTAATTCAAAAGTTGACAAATTTGTGATATTTTTGTGTCAAAGGTACTGATTTTGTTAATGATATTGCAGATGAACAATCAAATTCTGATGAGTTAATCAGTTTGGAGGGGAAGGATAGTAGAATGGATCAACAAAGAAAACTTCGGAATCATCCACTTTTTTTTGGCATCACACTAGGGTTGCTAGCAGAGATTATAAATTCTAGGTATCTACTTTCTATATTCATCTGTGATTGTGTATTGAGTGAGCTTTAATCATTTTTTACTATGTATACAATTCTAAGTAACCAGTGAAGGTTGCAAATCTTTTTACCATCCAAGATATCAACAGCCTCAAACATTGTCTTTCTGAGTTGAGAAAGTTTTGCAGTAACAATTTACATTTCGAGGTTTTAGTACAACTTTAAACTAGAGCTTTTCTTGACTTTGTTGAGCAACTGATCATCCAGATTTCAGAAGTACAATATTTTTGTTTTCAATTATCCACCTCTTGTTATATTATCCTCTATAATTGTGTATCATGATTTGCCGATGACTCATAAGAATATATATTTTATGTGCAAAAATAATTTACTTTTGTCAAACATGTTCTGATCATTTAAGTTATCAGTTCATTTGTGATTTTTTTTTTGTCTGATTGTCTGCTGACAGACTCTTCACAACAGTTCGAGATTCTTTGGGATTAACATATGATGTGTCCTTCGAATTAAACCTCTTTGATAGATTGAAGCTTGGGTGGTATGTTATCTCAGTAACGTCAACTCCTGCCAAGGTATGCATTTAAGTTTGTTTGCATTGCTTAGCTTCTGTTTGGTCATTTTATCTCGTTTACTTTGTTGCCTCAACTGCATGGGTTACACAGTTAATAAAATGATGCCTAAGAGAATTGTACCATTGTCCTCAAAGGATTAGTTTACTAATTACAGAAATTGATTAACTTATCTACATTTGGAAATCAAAATTGGAATGATTAATTTACCTAATGGAAACAAACTAAAATACTAAATTTGACACTTAAATTCAGCAAATGTTTAAAGATTGAATTTGAAGATTCTTGGATTGAAACACAGGAGCTTGAGACTCTAGCAAAATGCACGTGCTGATTTGCGTGAATTTCTAATTTTAAGATTAAGTTGAAGGTCGAAGTGCCCCTATTTCATTTTATTCTTTTCTTGAGCAATATTAAAAATCTTTCTAGGTAACAATTTTCTATCTCTGGATAAAAATTAGAACATGTAGGAAGTCATTAAGTTCAACCACAAATCATTTAGAGTACATAAATTTTTATGGTTATATCTCTATCCTAAACTGGTTCAATGTTTTGTATTTCATTTAACATATAGCCCACATCATACTCTCGGTCCTTAACATGCCAATTGAAGATTGATTGAATAATGAATTGGTGATACAGCATTCAATGCATTGATTAAAATATAAAATCAACTGTATGAACAAATTCACTCAATTAAAAGTATCAATTAGAAATTCATGCTAATGTTAACACGCTGCAAGATGACCTAGTTTTGAGAAATTAATCCATGCTTGAAAAAGAAAGAAAATGCATTATTCAAGTGACACGCTCCGTGCTCAAAATAGCCAATAATATCAAGAATAAAGAGTACAAGATGCTCCCAATTGATTTTAGTTTTCATTTCATACAAGAACCACTACTTAGCCGCTTTGTTTTAGTCTATTTCCTCCAGAAAGTCTAGCCCTAAACCACCACAAAACTATCCTTGTTGTCAAGCTGATGGAGCTAACTTGTACCTCACATTCTGTTCTCTTCATTTAGCTCAGTTGTTTCAGCCAACACATTAGCCCCTCTTGTCTTCTTAGTCCATATTGATCTTGATCTCATGTTCGTCCCACCACTAAAGCTAATTATTGGTCGCTTCTTCAATTCCGGTGCATACCAGTCCCTTTCTTTTAAATTTTAGTAAATTATACCTTATGGATCTTGACTACAGTGTGCCACTGTAAATTTGCCTGAAAAACTTTAAATTCCGCATCACCAATTGCTCCCTTTAATGTCTTCAAACCAACCACCTAATGTACTAATTATGATTATCTTTCTTATGCTTTTAAGATCGAATCTCTCCCCAAGCGTGCACTTTCATTGACAACCCATTTCATCTCTTTTTGTTTCCCAATCTCATTTCTCCGTCGTTACCATTAGTTCGATTCTTTTTAGCAAGAGCCCCCAAAAATGTGAGAGCTCCCTTCCTAGGGTTTTTCTTCTTTTTATATCGTTTTTTTTCTTTTTTGGAAACAAAAACTATATATATTGATAATAAAGATTAGAAAAACAGCTGTCTAATGAGAAATCCGACAAGACAAAAACCAAATTACAATGTTTGAAGAATATTGCCCCCATTACACATCCATTCCCCAAAAGAGTACCCCATGGAATGGTTAGAGCTAGAGATCCACGAAGCGAACAAAATGTTGGATCTCTCCCATATCATGTGAACGTCTCTCTTCTTGTCTTTGAATATCTTTTTTATATCATTTATCTGGACACTTGGATTCTTTGTTTTAATCCAAGGTATATCCTTTTTCTTTTTTTCTTTTTTTTTTTTGAAAATAAACATAATCCTTTTTCTTTTTTTGTTTTTTTTTCATTTACAAGAAACAAGAAATTGTATTAATTATGTGAGTGTGAACAACTGTACATTCACAAAGCAGTACTCTGAGGAAAAAACCAGTCCCCTACATAACCTATATGAATATTGGGGCCTAGCCTCTCAACCAAGTCCCTAGAGAATATCCCTTGGACAATTTACATGAACTTATCCAAAGAGAGGCATGGTGGAAAAGCCTATCTCACACACTATCTTGATCCATCTCTTCGTTCTTTTCTTTTTTTTTTTTTTTTTGAAAACAAAAAAAAGAAAAGAAAGAAACAACAATATTTACTATATTTATTGATTAAATAATGAAGATTTATACACAAAAGGAAAAGAAAATTATCTTGACAACTATAAAATTGAGCCCAACCCCTTAACCAATTTGACATAGGAAAATCGTTAGATAAAAAGTACTATTGCTACCCCTGAGCAAAGTGAACAAATGCAGTTTCTACCACATTGTCATGGTTTCCAACTTCTTATCCGCAAAAACCCTTTGAATTTCTCTCCTTCCAAATGGACCAAACTACATCCAAGTAAACCGTCACCTGATGACCTCCCTACTCAGAAGAAATACAGCCCAAGAAAGGAAAAATAGAAAAACTATCCTCTAACCCTTTGGAAATTACTACATCAGCATAAGACTGCCACTTCATCCAAATCAATTTGGGAAAAAAACACATCCCAACTAAATAACTAATAGATTCCTAATTCTTTTAGCATAAATAATAGCACCAATAAGGAGAAAGACACATTTTGAAATCTTATTTATTTATTTATTTATTTTTGAAAAGCAAACATAGTTCATTCATTGATATTAATTGAAGGAGATGAGAGATCTCCATACAAAATCCAGAATATAAGTGACTACAATAAACACTGTTCACAATTACAACCCAAAATTTACGAAATTTGGAGAATGCTCTGTCAATTCCTAATCCACTCTCCATAGCTATATATTATTCCTAGTTTTGATGAGGAAATCTATGAAGCAAAAAGGATCTCTGACCTCTTAAGAACATGTTCTAGCCTATTTTCTATGTTCTTGGTGTTCATTAGTTAACATATCATTTCTCTATCTAATCAAGCTTAGAGCGATGAGAGGAGTAAGAAGATAAAAGGGACTAGCTCAAGACACTCAACTTAGGCCTCTATGGTAGAGTCACTTCAATTTCATCAATGTCATGTATTCAAAACCTCTCAGGCCTCTAAGTCCAAAGCAAAGGAGGAGGAGGAAAGATATTGGATGCTAAAAGACCACTTCTAAAGCATATAACACTCTCTCATTGCACTAAAAACATAAGGGGGGAGGGGGTTTAGGGTATGATTTAGATATATTGGTGGCTTTACCGCCCAGACTATCCCTTTATTTCTACCTCGCTAGCCCTTTTGTATTGTGGGAGAAGGATATTATGTCCCTACCGCTAGAGGTGATGTGGTATGTATCTCCCTTTTCGTCTAGAGCTCCTTGCTTGGTTTGTTACCTTGGCTATTTGCCCTAAATGGAGGAAGCACACGAGCTACCCTTGCTGTGTCCAGGGTGCCCAAAGTAAAGCGCGGTTGGGTTGCAACATTTGTCGATAATGGTTATGAGGTTGGCAAGATGGTCAGACTATTCCACCATAAAGAACCTATCCTAATCTTTTCAATTCACCATTGCGAGCTTACTTACTTGGAACTTCCAATTATCAATCAAAGCTCCAATTTGAGACCAATAGTTGCAAAAGAGTTTCTTTTATAATCAAGTTAGTTAAAAGGAAAGTTGGGAATGATTGATTTGACTTGCTTGAAAACAACTAATTATTCCATTTTTATTAATGGTCGGCCCAGAGAAAAGTTCAATGGCTATCGGGTTTTGAGACAGGGGGACCTTTTATCCCCCTTCTTATTTACTTTGGTAGTAGACACACTCACTAGAATTATTCAAAAATCTGTGCAAGTGGGAAGGATGGAAGGAATAGAAGTGGGGAAGAATAAAATTCAGTTGACCCATTTGTTGGTTGCGGATGACTGCATTTTGTTTATGCCCAACAATGAGTAGGTGGAAGTGGTAAAGAAAGTGATTCAAACTTTCTGTTTCTTAACTGGTATGAAAATTAACGAAGATAAGAGTCAACCGATAAGTCTTAATGTACAAGAAGGTATGGTGGACAATATAGCGGAAATTCTGCAGGTTTTTGGAGGTTCATGGCCAATCAAATATCTAGGTTTGCTACTGGGAGGAAACCCTGACAGAATCAGCTTTTGGGACCCAATGATTCAAATGATCAAGAGAAGAATAGCAGGATGGAAAAGAAGCTATTTATCAAGGGGGAAAGATTATTGCTGCTGAAAACTGTTTTGGAGGCACTCCCAACCTATTTTTTATCAGTTTTTAGGATGGCAAAAACAGTTGCTGGTCATATAGAGAAGCTTATGGGAGACTTCCTGTGGAAAAATGAAGGTTTAGAAAAAGGGCAAAACATGTTTAGATGGGAGCAGGTTAGTCAAAACATAAATAAAGGAGGTCTAGGAGTTGGAGACATGATTAGAAGAAATATGGCTCTTAGGGGAAGATGGCTATGGAGCATGATGGCAAATCCTCAGGCTATGCGGGCAAGAATGATGAGAAGCATTCATGGTGAGGAAGCTTTTGGGAGAAAGGTAGGTTTGAATAAAAAGTGTAGCCACCGGTCCCCTAGGAAAGACATTTTCAGTTTATATGAAAAGTTCAGGCATCATATTACTTGGAAAGTTGGAAAAGGCAATCATGTGAGATTTTGGAAGGATATATGGTGTGGTAAGGAGAGTCTTCAAAATAAATTTTCCAATATTTATAGACTGTCCCAAAAGAAAAATGGTGTTGTCTTAGAATTTAGAAGTCATAATGAGGAAGAGGGGAGCAGCCCATGGGACTGGAATTTGCATATTTCCAGCAATGTGAATGATATTCATGTGGCTGAACTGGGAGAACTTCTAAATATTCTTCATAGTTTTCAGATAAGTAACGTGATGGAGGAAGATAGCCCTACGTGGAATGAAGATCCTAGTAGAAAATTTTCAGTTCATTCATTTAGAAACCAAATTCCCAATCAAGCAAGGAGACATTACAATGTGCCAGTTAATTTCATTTGGGAATCAAAGGCCCCAATGAAAGCGAAAATTCTGATGTGGTTAATAAGTCTAAATGGATTGAAAACTGATGAAAATATCCAAAAAAGATTTCCCAGTCTAAACTTGAATCCCTCCATGTGTCATATGTGCAGGAAGAATGAAGAGACCTTACATCACCTTATAAAGGAGTGCAACATGATGAGAAGCTTGTGGAGACAATGGCAGCAGATTAACAGTAGTTTCATCCCCCCAAATGATGATAATATGTTTCAGTTTCCGAGTAGGGATTTTCCTTCCAAATTGAAACCTTACTGGAAAGTTTTGGAGACAGCTGTCTGGTATTTCATATGGGAGGAAAGGAATAACAGAATTTTTGTAGAAAAGAAGAAGACGGAACGGATGCTATGGGAAGGATCGAACATTCTATTTGCTACCTGGATTGGTTCTACTAAATTAGGGCTTGGGTATTCCTTAGGAGAGTGGCTTTGTAAAGAGGGGAGTATCTTATGTTTTATGTAACTTTGTTTTGTTTTGTGGTCGGACTTCTCGTCCGGCATGTACTTTTATCTTATTAATATATTAGTTTCCTTTTTCAAAAAAAAAAAAAACCATTATGTCCAAGTGAAAAAGCACAAGTGTGTAAGCCATCAGATTAAGGTTTCTCTCTGCTTTTACTTCATAGCATGAAGGGTTATGCTTCTCATTATCCCATGAGGCCATTATATATATGGCCGTTAGAGATTACATACATCACAGTAATGCTCGATAAACTACCATGATCCTCATCATCAATGGTCATAAAATAGCGATAGAAGCACTAAAAGCAGTGATAGGATTGATGCATTATTGTCTGCGGACCCCAATATTGCTTCATCCAACCCCATTTATTACCGATGATAACAGGACCCCCTTGACCAAGGAACCAACCCAAAACAAGTGATTCCTATTTCTAGATTTCTGCTGCTAGAAAGAGATGTTAAGTTGGAAATTCAAGAAAGGGGCAAAGTCGAAGCCAAACACAAAGAGAAAGAAATGGGTTAGTTGCTAAACCTATGGAAGCGAAGTTGGAGATGGAGTTGGACAAACAACGAGTAAGAAAGGGGTTTTATAAGCCACACTGCCCAACGTGGAAGAGATAAGAAAGACAGGTAAAACCTATTTGGAGTCACAGCAGCAAAACAAGTCAAACAGTCGATTAGTGTTGGTGTGTTTAGCCCTCAGCTTCAAATTATTTTCTTGTACCTTTCTTTTCGTGTGGCATAAATAATGGCAAAGAAAAGACATATCCAATATTCTTTCTTAAAGACTAGTAGCTACTCTTGATTAGGAATTTCCTTTTGGGTGTGTTTCTCCCTCCACGTGCTCCACACCCATCTAATTAAGTGGTTGTTCCAATAGATATGGTTGACATCTTCAACTGCTCCCCTGCAAAGGCAACACCATTGTGATAAGAGAGTAATAAAAGGAAGCCTCTGCACATTATTTGTTGTTTTGAGTTCTTTTAGGAATATCAAACCACCCTAGTAACTTTGCTTTGGCGGGAATTTTTGCCTTACAAATAAATTATGCCCTATCAAAGCTACTTGTATCACCTCCTTCACTTCCTTCAACCATATATTTATGAAAAGAGCTCACTAAAAACTCCCTGGATGGGGTCCCTAACCACCTCACAATGTCTAGTCTCTGCAGCGGTCTCACCTCTTCCAAAATTTAAAGAAGCAAAATTACCTCCTATGCCTCTTCTTCATTAAAATTCCTTCTAAGCTTAAGATCCCATCCACTTTCACTTTGATCCTTCCTGTCATTGCTTCTCCTAAACTCGATAACCTTTGCTTCATGTAAGGTTGATACTCTATATTGTCTTGGGAATAGTTGTTGCAGTGTATTAGCTCCACACCATTTATCCTCGCAGAAGCTTATTTCTCTCCCACCACCTAACTTCCAACTAATGTGTTGTTTGAAGCTTCCATTGATTGAATGAATGAACTTCCATGGGCTTCTAGAGGTTGTTCTCGAATCCATATGTGGTTCTCTTCCTTCACTTGTTCCTCCATGAATACTTTGATTATTCTTCTCCACAATTTGTTTCTTTTCCTATTCTTTTTCCACCTCCATTTTCTAGTGAAAGCTATAGTTCTAGCATCAATATTTCCTACACCCAATCCTCCTCCTTTTGTGTTCAACTTTACTTTTTCCCATCTTACTAGGTTATTAATAGGACTTTCTTACTCCTTTTTTTTATATAAACTCTCTCATAAACTTCCCAATTTCTTTGGCTATCTTCTTGGGAATTCCGAACACAGTGCGGTAATAAGTTGGAATGGCCTCAAGCATCATCCTCAAGAGCAGCACTCTTCCTCCTCTTGAAAGATAGCGTTTTCTCCATCTTTGGCCTTCCTCTTTACAACCTATATCATAGGTTTCCCAAAAAACTCTTCTAGCAAGATTCCCTCAAAGGGAAAGGCCTAAGTATTGCACCAGCCAATCTTCCTTAGAGACGCCCATCTCCTAAGCTACCCTCTCCACCTCTAAGCTTCCCATATAATCCGACTTTTTTCCAAATCAATCGCAAGACCTGAAGTTTGCAGAAGATTCTGAGAACTTTCACAATAGCTGTCCAATTGATACTGTTTTAGTTTAAAAAAAAAAAAAACAAAACAAAAGATAGTCATCTGCAAATTGGATATGAGAAATTTTGATTTTTTTCTTTTTCCCTTCGAACCCTTTTGAACGCTTTTTTTTTTTCAGCAGGCTTTTAAGAACATCTACCAAGAAGTACAAAAAAGGAAAAAGAGGATCTCTCTACCTTAAAACCCTAGTCCCTTCAATCTCACTCTTGTATTCCATTAATAGTTGTCGAATAGTTGATTGAACTTAATAACCCCTGATCTACTTTTTCAATCTATCGTCAAGCCCATTTCTTTTTAGGACTTCTTCCACAAACTCCTAATTGACTGAGTCATATACCTTTGTTAAGTCAACTTTTAGCACTGCACCTTTTCTTTTTGATATCTTGTAGTGTTCAACCACTCATTTGCTATAAGAATAGCTTTTTGTGGTTTGTCTTCCTTTCACGAAGTCCATCGGGGTTTCATCGATGGTATAGTCCAAAATTGCCTCGAGTATGTTGGCCAACATCTTGGCTATTATCCTATACAGACTAGTGACAAGGCTGATGGGTCTAAAGTCATTCACCTTGATAGAACTTGCTTCTTTGGGATCAACACTATGTAAGTCTCGTTATTTGCGTTATTAATAATCTCATCGTCACAGAATTGTCCACACACTTTCTTAACATCTTCTTTCACTAATCCCCAATTCTCCTCGTAAAACTTCATAGTGAAACCATTTGGTCTGGGAGTTTTTATTGCCATCACTGGCAAAGAGTGTAGCTCTCATTTCCTCTCATCAAAGGGGTTTTGCAACCACTCATTGCTTTCCTCCCCTATCCCTGTCCAATCCAACCCTTCAATCATCACTAGACTATTCTTCTCCTTGTTATATAACCTTCTAAACACTCTACAGTAGTGTCTTGAACTTCCTTTGGCTTTTCCTTTTGCCCATTTTCTTCAATCCTAGATGTAACATTATTGATCTCCTTATTGATTAGATTTTGTGGAAGAATTTCGTGTTTGTGTCTCCTTCCTTAGTCCACTTAATTTTGTCGTCGAACTAGCAATTCTTTCCTCTTTCATATCATGATTTGAAAATTCTCTTAAATTTGGGGATCTTTCACGAATTATCTCCCTTTTTTCGACCATTGAAGTGGGACATGGAAGTAAAATTGAAGTTACAAAAATTTTCTGAATTGATTGGACAAAGTTTAAGAAATTTGACAATGATCTACATGTTTAATTAAAAAAATAAAAAATTTTGATTAAAAACTCGACAAATTAGATGAAATTTAGCATAGAAGTAAAAAAAAAAAAAAAAAAAAAAAAGTTATTTTTTCATAAAAAATAAGAAATATTAATATTATTTTTTACTACATCAACTAACATAGCAATATAATTTTTAAAATTTAAGCAAGTTAACTTTCGAAACAATTCATGGAACGACGCTGCCGACGATTAACCAACAATAGTAGAATACCGACGATCGAAACTCGATGAAAGAAGCATGACGACCAGTATACAAGAAGAGGAGTAAGGGTAGAGACAGGAAAGGGGAAGTTAACAGAAGACAACAAACAAAGGAACAGGAATGGTAGACGAGGATACGACTATGTGCCAAGAAAAGCGACTACAGATGACCAACACGTAGGCAGAGCAACATGGAGGAATATCCTCTTAAGACATCAAACTGAAACAGAAAACAATGGATGGACGCTAGTCAAAAGGAGGAAAAGACGTAGCACATACGAACAAAACCAAAGGAAATCGGAAGTTGTGGTCACTAGTTGCTGAAAAAAGGAAAGACAAGTAACTTTAAGACGAGTTGGTCATTGCAGCAAATGCTTGGTGAAGAAAACAACAAATGGGGAATGGTACTATGTATCATTTCCAACGAGATTTAAATATTTCTCGCTCTGTCACACAGGAGATTCACAAGAGGTGATACTACAGGAGATCACACAGAATCGCAATTTTCATATAGTTGTTTCTAGAGAAGCAATCGGTTGGGTGAAGAGAAAGGTGGAACAGACGTTGCTTGATAACGTCGATCGGAGGAAAACAAGTCTTCCATGGAGCTAGTTTTAGCCTAGCCATGGAGGTGTTAGTAAACGAGAGTGGAAGATTCCTTAAGCTAACAAAGATGATAAATGGCAAGCACAAAAGCATAATTGTACGATGGGACACAACGAAATCTTGGCGCAACCTATGGAAGGCACTAGATATTGTTGTTCAGGAAATAGCAGAAAGACAAGCAAAATAGGCGAACAAGGAATGGAGGCAACAAATACGTCAAGAGGAGAAGATGTGGCCCCTGGAGGAGGAAAGTAGAAATAAGGAAGTATGGAGAAGGGAGAAGGAAGGAAATCGAAGACTAAGGAGAAATTTGGGTGTCGAAGCACGAGGACAAAGGATGGGAGGGGAAAGTAGGCGGGACCAAGAGGAGGAAAAGTTTCTAATAATAAGAACATCATATTAGACCTCATGGAAGGTGGTAGAACGTTCAGTCTGGCAGTTGCTGAAAAGAGAGATATACATAAGGAGATTGGGAGTGGAATGAGGAATGGGCAAACTTAGGAGTGCAGGTCGCTTTTTAGAACAGTTGGATCGGGGTTGCTGGAATCTGATTGAAAAACTGGAACATCTACACCTTCAACAAGATAGGAGAATCTTCCGACAGTCTGATCGATATCGCTCAAAGAACCAATTCAAACAAATCAATGGAGATGGCCTTCTTGAGACTACGAGGATATGATTCCGGCTTCCTTCCAAAGGAGTTTGAAATCTATGATGACACTGGAACGTAGGAGTTGAGGCTGGTCAAACTGGAGAGGGACTAGGAGATGGAAATCGAAGAATTACGACAGCGGATTCTGGAGCAGTTCGCAAACAACCGCCATGAGGGCCTGACAAATATCGATGGGTGGCGATAGGGTGACCGGAGAAGTTCGAAGATTGAAGTTCCGAGCGGTGACAACGACGACACATCATACGAGGAGGAAGAGACTGGAATGATGGTGCAAGGACGGAAGTCAAGCTGCGGCACAGGAAGAATGGACAAGGGCAACAGCGGCGGTAGGCCAACAGCTACTGACAGGCCGACGAGTGGCAACAGGGAGTCCACCGAACCAGGAGAGAGAAAAATCAACTTGGGCCGAGCTAATCTAAGCCAAGTCGAGGAACTGGGCCATAGAGACTGGATTCAAATTTCAGTCCAGACAAGGCAATGTGGACTAGAGGTACGAAGCTCAGACTGTGGAAAGCATTCCAAAAAATCTCTAGTCAAAGTTAGAGGTGGGCCCAAAGCTAATAATCAGGAGATGGGCTATTACCAACAGCAGGAGGTGGGCCCAAAGACAGAGGGTTATTAATCGGCCCACACTAAAAGTCTATAAAAGGGACAAAAAAAAGTGAAGGACGAAATAGGGTGGGAGCCTTGGCTTATTAGGAAGCCCAGAAGGAGGATAGCAAATCTGACTACGATACAGACTTTGATTTCCAAGATTATTTGCTCTAGTCTGCGATAGAGAAGGTGTCTGAAACAAAAGGCATTGATGCGGACTACACCAAGCAAACACAGGCCCATCGAGTGGGACAGAACACCGAGCCGAAGGAGGTCAAACTCAGGTATGTAATGATAACTATGTATCCCTTCTCTCTAATTACTATAGTGGGTTTGAGGGTTCTAGGCAAAGCTGCATCCAATCCACTCCAAGGATCAGACGAAGAAATAACACACACAGACAGAAGATAACATCAGCCCCGTTACAAAGCATCTCGGAGGATGAAGCGAAGATGATGAGTCAATGCGACAATAATGAGATACAACCGAAAACCAAAAGAGAAGAGTACGAGAGAGTAAGAGACTTCCTAGTATCAATCAAAGCACAATTGATCGAAGTCCAATAACTGTGGGGTGGTTTTCTGAGCCTGCTCTTTATTATGAAGATTCTCAGTTGGAATATCTGTGGTTGTGGGCAAGGAGATGAAAAAAGATTAATCAAGAAACTATATATGTAGCGAAGGCAGACCTAATTTCTCTTCAAGAAACGAAGAAGTTGGTAATGGACCAAAGTTTAATCGCAGAACTCTGGAAGCGCAAAATTCTGGATTGGGTTGATCTCTCGGCAGAGGGCACGTCAAGAGGCCTTTTGATAATGTGGGATGTGCGCAATGTGGAGGTTGTTGAAAAATGGGAAGGCTCCTACTCCCTAACCATTAAGATAAAGAAAGGCGATGGAGGAGTGTGGTGGTTCACAGCTACATGCGGCCATTGTGATAAGCACAGTCGGGAGGAGTGTCTTATTAAACTGGCTGCCATCTCAGCTAGCATTCGGGGACAGGTGCATGGGGGGAGATTTCAACATGGTTAGGAACATGGAAGAAAAGAACAAGTATATTATGAGATCTACGAGGATATTTGATAAATGGATTCAGGACATGCAATTACAAGAACTGGACCTCAAGAATATGCTTTACACATAGAGTAACGGTTGAGTCAACCCAGCTATGTCCAAACTCGATAGATTCCTACGTAATGACCATTGGGGAGAAAGATTCAGTCATCAACGGGTGTGGGGCATATAGAGACTAACCTCAGATCATTGGTCGATCATGTTGAACACAGAGGAAATAAAATAGAGCCTTGTTCCTTTTCAATTTTAAAATGCATGTTACAGTAGGCCAAAATCAAGGACATGATGTAGGAGCAGATGAAAGATCAGAGTAAGGGTTGGGAAGAATATAGAATAATGTCGAAGCTTCAAAATTTTAAAAGCCACCTTAAGAATTGGACCAGGAGCCAGGCGAATGATGAAGGTGCCAGGAAAAAAGACTTAATGACTGCCCTCGCAACTCTGGATACGAAGATAGAAAGGAGGATAGTACTGACCTTTTGGGAGAAAGGAAGAAGCCGAAAGGGGAGATACATCAGCTGGAATGCAAATACAAAAGAAAATTTATACAGAGGGCCAAGATTAAATGGGCGAAAGAAGGAAATGTGAACACAAAATACTTTCATAGGGTTCTCTCTCTTAGAAAGTTCAGACCTAGAATCACAAAATTGGAAGATTCAGATGGAAATTTGGTAGAGTTGTAGGACTAGATTCAGAAGATGATAATGGAGCATTTCACAGGTCTATTCATGGAACCAAATCAAATCAAGTGGGGGGTAGAAGGGTTGTAGTGGCAACAAATATCTGAGGAAGATAGCAGGTGGCAAGAAACTAAAATTCGACTTCGCCCCAAACTTCGACCTTTGAAAATTAGAATTAATTCGAAGAGTTCGAGAAATTCGAAAGAATTTTTGTAAAAATTTATCAAGTTAGAAAATTTAAAAAAAAATACTATGTAAGTGCTAAAATATGGACAATTTTAATTAAAAATACCAAAAACAAACATAATAAATATATTTTACATATAAAAGTATACATGTAATGATTTTGAACATGTATTTTAACATTAGCAATGTTTTATGCACATCGCATGTGTTAACTTAAAACTATTAGAGAAAAGAAAGAAACAAAATAAAATTTATTGTCAAACCCTAATGGTCTTGTAAACATAAACCTTGGTTTTCCTTTCTGTTTCTTTTCTCAACGTCTCTTTTCTTAGGCTTTTAGCTTATTTTTCTCTTATTACTCTTCTCTCTATCGTCTCTTCTTCCAAGTTATAGTTTGTTCTTCTTTCTCTTTGTGCACCACATAAATTCTTTCATTAAAAATGCTCTTTTTCACGGCTTTTATACAATTTTTTTCTACAAAAATTTTCAAAACTTCAATTTTAAGTGAACTTCGCTGATTTTTAGAAGATTTCGACGAAATTTTGTAATTTTATAACTAGAGGCGAACTTCGTTTTGATTGTCGAAATTACCTAATTAATTCGGCTAATTTTCATACCATGTCAGATGGTTAGAAAGGGACTTTAAAAAAGATGAAATAAAGGAAGCAGTGTTCAACTCTGACGGAGAAAAGGCTTCTAATCTAGATAGTTTTACCATGACCTTCTTCCAACACACCTAGGAAACAGTCAAACAGGATATTCTTCCCTGTTTAAAGGAATTCCACAGAGATGTTGTGGTAAAAAGGAAAGTTAATGAGATATACATATATCTCATTCCAAAGAAAGCTAACTCTATGCGTGTGTAGGATTATTGTCCAATAAGTCTTATCACTAGTCTCTACAAAATCATCGCAAAGACTTCGGCAAATAGACTACAGGTAGTGCTTCCAAAGACAGTGAGCGAACATCAAATGGCCTTTATTAAGGACAGACAAATTATAGACGCCATTTGATCGCTAACAAAGTAGTGGAAGATTATAGGGTGAACAAGAAGAAAGGTCTCTTGCGGAAGGTAGATTTAGCAAAAGCATATGACTCGATCAGATGGAGTTTCGTGAATTTTGTAATGAACCAAAAAGGATTTGGGGAACGATGGCAGAAGTGGATACAGGCAAGCCTTAGGTCGATCAACTACTTAATTTTCATC
Source organism: Tinospora cordifolia (assembly GCA_030144865.1). Lineage (NCBI taxonomy): Eukaryota > Viridiplantae > Streptophyta > Magnoliopsida > Ranunculales > Menispermaceae > Tinospora > Tinospora cordifolia. The sequence continues at coordinate 43,070 of JAJIYU010000006.1, read as the reverse complement.
AATGGTTGACCCCGAGGCAAATTTAATGGCTATAGAGGATTGTGACAAGTTGATCCTCTCTCCCCTTTCCTATTCACTATAGTGGCAGATACCCTTACCAAAATCCTAGACAAAAAGCACGCTAGATGGGAAAGTTGGAAGGTATGAAAATAGGAAAAGAAAGAGTCCAACTAACTCACATCCTCTTTGTTGACAACTGCCTTCTCTTTTTGCCAAACCATGAAGAGGAAATAAAGGTAGTGATGAACACACTGCATACGTTCTACTTCTTAACCAGAATGAAGATTAATGGTAGCAAGAGTCAACTGTTGGGTATTAACATAAGCAGGGATGTGGTGACCAGTATGGTGGTTGAGCTTAAAGTATCCCAGGAACTTGGCTAATTAGTTATTTTTAGGGATGCCCTTAGGAGGCAACCCAAACAGATCCAGCTTTTGGGAACCAGTCATGAAGAGCATTAGGAACAAAATTGCAGGGTGGAAATGAAGCCAACTATCGAGAGGGGATAGGTTGCTACTGTTAAAAGCGATTCTAGAAGCTTTACGAACTTACCTCTTGCCTATCTTTAGAATGCCAAAAAGGTCACCGACCTGATAGAAAAACAGATATGTGACTTTCTATGGAAACAAGATGATGCCTCGAGGGGTCCAAACTTGGTGACCTGGAATCAGGTCTATAAAGACATGGCAAAAGGAGGCTTGGGAATAGGAGGATTGATCAAGAGGAATATGGCGTTGAGGGGAAAGTGGTTGTGGCGAATAATGGAAAGGCGAGGAACAATGTGGGCAAGGGTGGTCTGAAGCATTCATGGATCAAAGGCTTTTGAGAGAAGCGGTCTAAACAAAAAGAGTAGTCATAGGTCCCTTTGGAAAGACATATTCAGCCTATATGATAGTTTCAGATCCCATATCATTTGGAAAGTGGGCAAAGGAGATAATGTCAGATTTTGGGAAGACATTTGGTGTGGGAGAGAAAAGCTTCAAGACAGATTCCCTAACATATACAGATTGTCCAGAAGGAAAGACCCCATAGCAGATTTTAAAACATGCAATCACGTGGAAGGAAATTTGCACTAGGGATGGAATTTGCACCTACATAGTCATATAGGGGACAACCATATGGAAGAATTAAGCAACCTCCTGAACACATTGCACAACTGAAGAAGATAGGTCCAAATGGAGTGGAAAAACAAGTTATCAATTCTCAGTTAAATCCTTCATGACCCACCTAACAGTTCAAAACGCAAATCAAACAGCCATTCTAGTCGATTTCATCTAGAAGATAAAAGCGCCAATGAAAACTAGAATCTTAGTGTGGCTAATCAATTTAAATAAGCTCAAGACTTTAGATAATCTTCAGAAGCGCCTCCCCAATCACACCCTAAACCCTTCCATCTGTTTGCTATGCAGGAACAGCGAGGAGACGATACAACACATTTTTGGGGAGTGTAAGGTGACGAAGAATTTATACGGGCAGTGGAGTAAGCAAAACAATAACCTTGCTCCCCTTCCGGCTGACTCTTTGTTTCAAATTCCAGAAAACGTCACCTCAGCTAGACTTCATCATTATTAGAAGGTTGTTTTGGTAGCTTATATGGTACACTATATGGGAAGAAAAGAACATCAAACTCTTTTTGAAAAATAAAAAAGCAAAACAGACGTTATGGCAGAGATCTAATATTCTTTTTGCAACTTGAATCTCGACTCCTAAATTAGGAAAGGGATATAATTTTGGGGAATGGATATGTAACGGGGGGAACATTTTACAATCACTGTAACTTGCTTTGTTGCCCAGGTGCCTCATTCGGTTATGTAGTTTTTATATTATTAATTAAGTTTCTATTTCAAAAAAAAATTAGCAAGTTAACAAATTATAAATTATTTGAGATGCTCTACCAAGAAGATAAGAACAAGCAAATAAATACAGTTGAAATAAGATAAAAACTTAAAAATAAATTTGAAGCGTTCTCAAAGCTATTTACTTATAATTTAACTCTTACAAGACAAGAATGAAAAATTGTACTTAAATAATAAATCAATAAATTGAGTTAAGCATGATAGAATATAAAGTAGCAAATTATAGGTCAAGGAACAAGACACTACAAAAGTAAATATCAAAACAAAAAAAGGAACTAAAACTAAATATCCTTAATTCAAATTCATCAGTTTAGTAGGATTAATTTTGTGCGACATGCATTAAGCATTGTAAATGTAAAAACATGCCTTGAATCATTATATTTGTACTTTGCTTCTTATCCATATCATAGATTTCTCCATTGATCTTTTTTCTTCCTCTGTCCTGGTCCACATTCCACTCCCCCTTACCCAAACTTTGTTGTAGCAACTTCAGGTCCCCTTAGATCCATCCTTTTTTTATTCTCCACCCTCTGTTGATGAGTGTTCCACTCTCTCATTTTTCCTTTCAACCTCCTTAATTTTTGGATAAAGCCATAACCTAGCCATCCTTCTTGGTTAAATTTCCTTTCACAACCCTTTAACATCCTCTTTAAACACCAGAACCTTCAACCAAGCATTCACAAACCTAAAGGGAGTTAGGCCCCAAGTATTATCTCCTATCTCCAAAGTCATCGACCAATGATCTAACATGTATCTTGGTAGAGTTGACATGTTTATCACCTTCCACAAGACTTCCGATCTGTCATTGAAGAGGAATCTATCCGACCTAGATAAGGTAGGGGGATTCCTTCCATTTGTCCAAGTAAATCTAAAGGTATCCATTTGAATATCTCTTAATGCCAACTCTCAATCAGGCTATCAAACTAATTCATCTTAGTTGAGACTTTATTTCCATTTAATCTCTCCATATTTCTAACGGCATTGAAATCACCACCAATGCACCAAGGACCGCTTAAAATAGTGAAAAGGAAGAAAGCTCTTTCTTTCATCAAACATGGACCATAGATTGTGGAAAACCACCAACCTTCACTCTTCTAATTCTTCACCTTAATCAACATCAAGTGCATGGCCTACAATTTTTTTGACACAAGCCCTTCTAGTATCCCACATTCTTAAAATTTCCCTAGGGTCCCTATTGCAAGGAGTAAATACCAATCAACATAACGATGACCGCACAATTTCGTGACCATCTCGAGTCACCCACTCCTCTACAATAGTTAGGTTTGGTTTTTTTTTCTACACATTTTATCCAGCAAACCACAACCTTGAATATTCCACAATAATATCTTCATTTTGCACTTCAAAGGCCCTTCTCAAGTCACAATTCATTGAGCTTCCTCGTTCAATAGGACTAGATCTAGGTCGTTTGTCCCGAAAAATTTCTTCATCTGGTGTGATGCCACCCCCACTCTACTCTTCCCTTTATATCTCCATTCCTCCTTGTTGTGACCTTCCTGCACCTCTTCTCCCCCTCCCCTCCTTGGAGATTGCACTCATGGAGTCCTCATGTACAACCCCCCACCCACCCACACACACACACACACACACACAGAGGGGATTGCACTCATAGAGTCCTCTTGTAATTTCTCTGTCATTAACCATGCCCACAACTTACAGATTAGGAGAAGGGTAGGAAGGAGAGAGGAGTCGTTGGTTGAGATTCGAATGATGGAGCGTACCTCTTTGGGGGGGGGGGCGCTTTCATAATGGTCATCACATCTAGGGTGGTGCCTCTCTACAACCAAAAGTTTTTCCTTTCACCTTCATAATGGCCATCCCCTGAAGCCACTCATCTTTGACTGCAATTCTCATCATTTGAATGGTGGCCACATTAATCTTGATCGATCTTTTTATAGCAAAAATATGATTTTATTTTCTTTTGTTTTTTTGGCCAAATTGCCCAATCAAGTCCTTGAAATTTATGGGACAAACATTATTTTTAGGTTAACTTCACAAGGATATTGTGGAAAATCCACTCCAAATAAGCATGCTACTCCATCTTTGCCAAAAGCCCTTGGAAAACTTATTGTCAACAAAAAGTGCTAGCTAGACTCTTGTTCTTTCTACACAAGCAATGCCTATTAGGTGATAGTGCCCAAATTTTTAATTTGTATTGCAAGATATTACCTCGATTTAGCTTTTGTGGGAAATGGTCCCCCTAAAAATATGCCTTTCAAAAGGGCATGAGCATTCCAAATGAAATCATGGGAGAAAGTCAAAAGTTGAGGGTCCAAAATTCCAGGATGGAAAGTGAGTTGAGGTGGAACAAGAAGGATTTGAAAGTAAAAGTACCAAAGGTCAATCAGCCAGGACGTTTTGTCCATCTCATTTGAGAGTGAGATGAAATTTGGAGTATCCAAAAGAGAAAACTTCTCGACATTCCCTATCAAAAAGAGCCTTTCTTAGACGGAGACACCAAGTTACAGAACCTAACTCATTTGGAATTGGAAAAACCCTTTATGGGATGGTTTTGGGAGGTTTAGAGTCCATAGATTTGAGGGACAAGGAGATTAAAACTAGAAATTCACACCAAGTGTCTTCTAATTTAAAAGTGGCACCATTACGAACTTTAAGGCAGCTATGGAATTGAAGCTTGGAAGAGTGGATGAATCTCCTCCAATCCTCTTTTTCTTTTTCTTTTCTTTTTCTTTTTTTTTATTTAATAAGATCTAGGTCCAATGCCTTTTGATTCGTAATTGACTTGTGAATACTATTTTGCCTTGATTTCTTTAATTTTCTTTGGATTCAGTAATTATCTAATTTTAGCCCAAATAATAAGGTTCATAATTTCAAAGTTGAAATTTAGCTTAAGTGATCTATAATATGAAATAAATAATGTGTAAAATACTTCACTACTGATTGGGGTCTTATGCTATTTTCAGGTTTACAAAGCTGTTGATGCTTGTAAGAACGTTCTTCGAGGCTTGCATAGCAGCAGGATTGCTCAGAGGGAATTGGATAGGGTTTGTTACTTTCCTTCCTGTTGGCATGCTAATGCACAATGCTTTTTATGCAATTGCCAGAGTAACTTTACTACAACACTGAATTGCATATGTTGGGATATGGACTGTATACACTTCCTGTAGATCTCAATAACTGTGTTACTGTAGAGTTCAATTTTACGTAGTATGGAAGCATTTATCATCTAAATTTTTATTCTATATGTGTCCCTGTGGTGGATGGCTTCCATTGATTAATTGTTGATTTAGGTTTCTTTGTCCTTCTGATTGATGTTATTTTGTTTAAAACTATTTGTGCTTGAATTGAATAATTGTTAACTCAGAATATCATTCTTATTTATTTTATTATAGTATCATTGCCCATTTAAAAATTAAAAGATAATAGTATTTGCTGGTGGATTTAGGAAAGGTGATTAACCATGTCATCATATTTGCAGGCAAAACGAACTCTGCTAATGAAACATGAAGCTGAGTCCAAGTCAAATGCATATTGGCTTGGCTTAATGGCACATGTGCAGGCTTCTTCTGTTCCCAGGAAGGTAAAAATGGAGCGAGATTCTGTCTCTCTTATTTCTCATTATGCATATATTAACACTGATAATGATGTGGATTTTAATATGTAGTCTACTTGATATGGTTTGTGTACATTGTCATAGAAACTACTTAAAAGAAGTAGGCTGACATATATGTCTAGTGTCAGGCACTAGAGTTGTAAACATAAACATATGACTAAAGAAGTTTTAGGCAGTACTGAGGAGTGTGCAGCATATTAGGTGTCAAGACATGAGCAGGAACAGTTGACTAAAGATGTTTTGGGTAAAGGAGTGTGAATATAAATTGGGGGGAGGAACTAGATTTCTTTCCATTTATTCTTGTTTTATTAACTTGTTTGCTCTACTAATGGAGGAAGCCCTTTATATTTAACTGTGGGCATTTTTCTGTATATTAGTAAAGGACTGCAATTTTGGGATGAATAAAAAAGTCGCAAGGAGTTCTAGGTAAACATTGTTGCCTTGAAATTCTCTAAACATCTTGGTTTTATAATGCTTAAGATAGAGATATCAAATATGATGCTGCCATATGCTGAGGGTAGCAGAGTTTGTATATTTGCAGTAAGCAAAGCTTGAACAGATAAAATAAATGAGGAACTCATATCGATACTGAAGATAGAACTTCATATGATTAATATGGTTTCAGCATGTATAACATGGAACAATGACGACCAAATTTGGATAGAGTTTCAAGCTAAGCGATTAAAGAGTGTTTGGAATAACAAAATAGTTAAGGGTTGATACACGAGGAAAAATGCATTGCTCTGGATAAAATTTGAAGAAACAATTGTTTCATTCGACTAATTTCTCACTGTTGGTTTGTTTTTTTTCTTTTTTGTTATTTTTTATTTTTTATTTTTTGGTTGTGATATACTATGTGTTCATCAAGACTCGGATATGCTTTAATTAGGATGCAAGATATTTTACGTGCACTTATCATAATTGGTCTTAGGCTTACATGTTTTCTGATTTTTATGCTCATGTTCTTCAGGATTTATCATGCATCAAGGACTTGCAATTGCTTTATGAAGCTGCAACTATTGAGGATGTATACCTTGCATATGAGCATTTAAAGGTAGATGATGATTCTTTGTTTTCATGCATCGGAATTGCTGGGTCCCAGGCAGGCGAAGTTTTAGGTAAGAGGGTCCCTCCTGAACAGTTATAAGAAAGCATTCACTTGTTTAGCTAATCCAAGGTTCAAATGCGTTCAAACCTTCCCATGCGTGGCACATTTAATTGATTTTGTTTACTAATTAAGTCTAATAACAATTGATGAACCGGACTTGCATGACATTGGTATACATCCTCTTGAATTTCATCCATATAGAAATTGAATCATGCTCCAGGGCTTGCCCTTTTGACAAGATGTATTCCTTGATCATGTTATTGTGGACTTCACTGTGGTCTTTTGCTGATTGAGTCTCCTTGTCTCATTTGTTACTGATGATCAGAATCTATGGAACAAGAAGAATTGTCTACTGGACTTCCAGGAGTTACTCCTGTTGGGCGTGGTCTATCAACAATGACTCGGCCCACAACATAATCGGTCTGGTCCTGATGATGTGGGAACACTAAGAGAGTGATCTTCATTTTGCAGGTAATTTCTTTATAAGCAGTACCAGAAATTCATCTGAATTTCTTTAGATATGCAAAATGCTGGAGTTGGTGATGTCTCCCATAACCCTATTTGAAAAAAAAAAAAAAAAAAAACCCACTTGGTGGTGCTTGTGCTTACACCTGACTAGTCCACCAAGGATTCAGTCACATGCACAATGCCATAACTCTGTAGACAACTAGGGAATTAAGTTGGTCAATGAGTGACTCAAAACCACGAAGGCTCTCAAAAGGAAAGGAGAACACCCAAGGCCAACTATCATGCCAATGCCTTGAGAGCCTTTATCAGAGCATTGTTAGAAATAATTGTTCAGCAATCTGTGCTATTTTGTTTGGTATTTTATTCTTGTTGGAGAAATATTTTGTACTTACTCATAAAGGTACGAGAAAATCTTACTAAGTTTCATTAGAAGGTGAAGGTGGATAAACAGCTATAAGTGTAAAAGGAATCAGTTTCAGTTCAACCTTCAGCTCCTCTATTTTTCATGTAACCTTAGAAGGGAGAGAGCTCATGGTGACAAATGCAACACCTACTGTCCTCAAAAAATGAGTTCAAATTAGTTTAGAGCAGATTTTGCTCCCCTATGCCAAAAAATCATGTACTTTTATTTTTCTACGAATTTTAAGAAAACTTAATTAATGAGTATAGTTTCACCTATAATTTCCTTTATAACCTTCTTGAATATTTTGAAATTTGTAACTACACGTAAATGCAATAATTTAACAGCAATTAAATAAGGGCAAATTAGAGATGAAGGATTTAATTATGGAAAGTAGACAAAAATGTGCTAAGGCATACAATTTAGAAAAGAAGATGAAGAAAGTGAAGGTATGGGGCCCCAGGCTCAGAAATAAGCTTATCATTGAAGAAATTGTTCACAATAGACACTATAGCATTGACATTGATCAAGAAACAGGAAGATGGCTGCATCGAAGTGTTATGGAGGCTAGCACAGGGAGAAGAGATGGAAGTTTTAAAAAAATCTGTAGAAGTAGAGGCTATGTTTTAGTAATTGAGACCTTCACGAATAGACGGGGAAGTTATTTGAGGTTGACAAAGATAGAGCAGGGAAAGCAGAGGCTGATTTTTGTGTCGGAGGAAGGCGAAAACATGAATTGGCAGGGACTGGTGAAGGATCTCGATGGTTGTCTTCAGGGGGTTGGGAAAACATGGTGGCGGAGTACTACGTTAGAAACAAAACGAAACAGGGAGCTTCAAAACATAGCCTTCAGGAAACTAGGATGGGGCGTAGATCACACTATCAATGAGAAGAAACAATAGGGACAAGCTTGCAAAGACAAATTGTAGGAATCTTCTAATCAGAAGTAGGAGGCCGGGGCATGGAGAAAGTTAACGACACAAGGAGGCAACAAGAGCGACAATTCATAACCACTTCCCGAATATCATATATTCAAAAGAGAACTTACAGGAGTAACTCGACTCGAAAGAATTTGTGGTCGAGTTTATGGCGATTCACGGATATGGTTCAGCGGGACGAAATAGAAAAAGAAGTGTCTAGACAGGTGGAGTTTGAGTGTCGTCTGATTCTGATATGCGGGGATAGGGCCCTATGCAAATGCCCCAATGAAGTAGTGTGGAACTCGTTGCAAAAGGGCAAAATGCGTTCGTCCTTGCACTATGAGATTAGAGTGTGGAAGCCTGAATTCCAATGGCAAAACCGGATGTTTCGATGCCGAAATGAGTGGGTGGGCATTGAAGGGATACTCATAGAAGAATGGTCTAGAAGCACACTGGAAACGATCGCTAAACGGTGTTGACGATTAATTCAAATGGACAACTCCTTAGACGTTGACCAATCATAACGAGTTAGCTGATATAAAGGTGGTCGGATGGTCCAATGGGTTCTTACTAGAAAAAATGGAGATACATAGAGGGGACGAGTTCTTCTCAATTTGATTATTCAAGGTTACCACAATTGATTGGGAAGAAGACTTCGATGATGGAAAACAACTCGAGGGGAGCTTTGTTGTCGGTGAAGAAGATGAAGAAGATGAGGCGGCCAAGTTTTCTCTGGCCATCAAGAAAGGGGAGGATCACGGGAGGGAGAAAGCACCCGCAAACCACGTCAGTCCAAAGCGAGGGGCGATCCACGAGGTTTCAGAACGTGGTAGAGTGGCTGCGCAAGCTCGAGAGTGGATGTGTGGAAGAGGAACTAAAACAGATGGCACGCTCGATGTTAACAATGTCGTGAGTCGTGACGGCAAAGATGTTGGAGTGCTGGTGATGGAAACTACTACGCTAAACAGTAAGAAAGGAGGGTGCTTTGCTTCTGCAAATGGCGAGGAAGGAAAGATCAACCTATACGACGCATTTAATGTGGTGGATAGATCTCCAATTACGGATGGAGGGAGGAAAGCTCAGGTAGAAAATGAAATATTTGGCATGACGAGCAAAAGCGTGGTTCAAAGGAAGTTCGGCACTGAAAGAGTTCATCAAAAGTGGACAACGTGAGGATGCAATCTCTGAAGCAAAATTAGCAACGAATGGGAGGAGGGGTATGACGATTGCGATGGTAACTGTTGGAACAGATTATCTACATCAGGAGGTTGGGAGAATGATGGAGGAGGTCGAAACGAGGGGGGAAAAAAGAGTTGGAAGGATTGGTGAATCAAAGTATGGCAGAGGGCACTGGTACCAAGTGTTGGCACGTTTTTGGGATGATTTATAGAAGAGGAAAGGTGAGAGGCTCAAAGATGGCTGACGATGACAGACAGGTGGAGGAAATAATGGAGAGAGCAGGTGGGGCCCATTATGGAGGGATGGACAGGCTACGCGATAAGGTGGGCTGCAGAAGGGGAGAGATCCAGCCCAACGAAGTTCAATTAAAGTCGAGGGGCTTTGAGAATGGCAGGGCCCTTCCTGTAAACATTAATGAAGAGTGAGGGCCAAGAAGGGAAGTCTAGGGGCTCAAAAGTGCGGGTTGGAGGTCTATTCGATGGACAAGGCCCAGGTAAATAGCGAAATCCAACTCAAGACGGAGGCCTAGGTGTGTTAGTGTTGCGAGCTGTTGGCAGATCAAAATGGAGAGGCCCATAGTGAAAGAGGTTGCAAAGAAGGTCAAGAGCCAATCTAGCCAACCCAGGGAGGGAGTAAGGTGAACACTAAAGGAACTCATGCTCAGGGAGGGAGTAAGGTGAACACTAAAGGAACACTAAAGGAACAATGAGAGAACGAAGCACATGGGAAGTGGGGGTAATAAGGGTGACGTGTAGACTTCTACGGTGCACATGCAGGTTTATTAAAGAAGATCAAAGCAAGGGGTGAGCATCCAAAGCACCATGCATGCATCGAACAGAGGGGAGAGACGTAGTTCTATAAGTAATATAGAATGACAAAGGAAGGTAGTGTTGTGTAGTGATGACACCAGCGAAGATGACGATGAATCAAAGGATGAGAAAATCTTGGAAGCTTACCAGGCCGATTCCTCAAGTTATTGCAGCAATACTTCGGATGAGGAAGAAATCCATAAAGGGGAGGACGAAGATGAGGAGCAAATGCATAGGTAGTTTTGGGAAGCCCAAGAGGGTCAGTTAGAAGAAACAGGAGGATTCCCAACCTCCAACCAGGACATCTCTACTTCAATGGTGCCAAATTCCAGTTATGAGGGGGAGGAGAGGTGCGTGGCAGTCTCTACAGGACGACAAGGTGGACATCATGATCATCAAGAAGAGATTAATAGAAAACCAATAGAAGGTCTTACTAAGGAAGAAGTGAAATTTTTTTTTTTTTTGGCAAGGATGAATGTCTTATTAGTTAAGTTAGACTAAGAGAAAACGGAAGTAGGAGAAAGGGTTGGAGGATGAGATCGGGGGGTCCTTGTAGGAGTTGGGAGTTTGTGTTTTCTATGAAGATATTGTCTTGAAATATTAGAGGGTGTGAGTCCAGGGATAAGTGTAGAACGATTAAGAGGGTAATTGGGAAGTTCAATCCGAATATCATCATTCTGCAGAAGGTGAAAAAGTGCAACATGGATAGGGTGGTGGTAGGGGCTTTATGGCAATCTAGATTTAAAGATTGGGTGTATTTGTCGGTAATATGATCCTCGGGTGGGATTTTAGTGGCTTGGGAGGTTAGAGGCTATGCCATATTGGAAGAAATCATTGGCCATTTTTCAATCTCAGTCGAAGTGTGACAGCCCAATGGTGAGGAATGGTGGTTATCTGGTCTATGGGATGAGTGGAAGATATGGGCGAGATTATTTTTGGGATAAGCTAGGGGCACTAAGCGTGCTCTGTAGGGATTGATGGTGTGTAGCAGGTGATTTTAATGTGGTTTGCTATATGTCAGAGACGAACAGTGTTAGAATGAATAGAAGTATGAGGGACTTTGACAACGTCATTCATGAGTTGGGTCTCCATGACCCCCTCTTGATAAATGGCTCATACACATGGTCCAATTTTCGGAGGGACCCCGTTTGCTGTAGGTTGGACCGGTTCCTTTTTACTAGGGCATGGGCATTATAGACAAGAAGTTGGGGTAGATTTGTTTCTAATCACTGGCCAGTCCTTTTGAGTACGTCAGCCCCTAGGTGGGATCCTAGCTCGAAGAGGTTTGATGGCAAGTTGGCTTATCTTCCCGATTTCAAAGACAAGGTAAGAGATTGGTGGACGTCCTATAGGGGTAAAGGATGGGAGGGTTTTAAATTTATGAAGAAGTTGAAGGTAGTTCAGGGAGAATGTTATGGGTGGGGGCTTGAGTCTTTAGAGAAGGAGAGCAAGCGGTGCGAGGTTGAGCGTGATATCGAGGCCTTGGACTATTTAAAGGGGAGTAATCAATGGGATGAGGAGAAAAGGAGAAGACGATGGGATTTAAAAGGAAATCTATGGAAGATGAATAGGGAAATGGATAGGAGAGCTTGGCTTAAGGCCCATGTTAAGTGGTTAAAGGAAGGAGATGCAAAGTCAAAGTTCTTTCACCGCATATTGAGTGGTAGGAAGATGTGGAGCATTATGTCTAAGCTGGAGACAGAGGAGGGGGAAGTGATAGAGAGGGAAGACAAGATCGTTGAACTCATAGTTGGTCATTTCAGTGAGGTCTTTGTGAGAAGAACAAATCAGGTGTGGGGGTTGGAAGGCATTCAATGGGAGCCACTCGAGGAGGATGTTAGCAGTGGATTGGAGGAGCGATTCTCAGAAGACGAAGTCTGAGAGGCAGTGTTTGAGTGTGTCAGTGATAAGGCCCGGGGTCCGAATGGTTTTTCTATGCTCTTCTATTAAAGAAGTTGTGACACTATGAAGGAGGATTTAATGAAGGTTATGGAGGAATTTTACCAAACAAGGGAGGTGAACAAGTGCACAAATGAGACATACATTTGTCTGATTCCAAAGAAGAATGTCGCGTGGATGGTTAAAGATTTTTGTCCCATTAGTCTAACGTCGAGTCTATATAAAATCATTACAAAAGTTTTGGCAAATAGCCTTATGAGAGTTTTGGGAAGTACTATATCGGAGAATCAGATGGCTTTTGTCCAAAGAGGAACATCACAAATGTAGTTTTAATGGCGAATGAGTCAGTGAAAGACTATAAGGGAAGGAAAAAGAAAGGGGTGGTGGTTAAGCTCAATATTGAGAAGCCATATGACATGGTGGATTGGAGGTTTATGAATTTTGTCTTACATAGGAAAGGCTTTGGTGGAAAATGGAGGAAACGGATCCACGGGTGCTTGAACTCTGTTTCTTATTCCATCTTTATTAACGGAACGATGAGGGGTAAAGTAGAAGCCCTAAGGGGATTGAGGCAAGGGGACCCCTTGTCCCCCTTTCTGTTCACTATGGTGGTGGATGTATTGGGGCGGTTGCTAGACAAAGGGAGGGACACTCATGGAATTTGAGGCTATGTGGTGGGTAAAGATTTGGTGGAGGTTACACATCTTCAATTTGCAAATAATACTCTTCTCTTCTTGGAAGGAGTAGAGGATAATGTAGAGAACGCCCTTCGCATTGTCCAATGTTTTTGTTGGGTCTCTGCGATGCGTCTAAATGTATCTAAAACTTGCATAGAGGGAATTTCTTTGGAAGCAGCGTGGGTGCATTACATTGCAGAGCTACTAGGTTGCGATAAGGGAGACTAGCTATTGAAGTACCTTGGAATGCTCTTAGGGGGGAACCCGAGGTCCCAAAGTTTTTGGGAACCAGTTATCTCTAAGGTGGCTAGGAGGTTAGATGGGTGGAAAAGAGCATTTCTTTCAAAGGGTGGTAGATTTACTTCGATTAAAGCAAAATATTGGATGTGTTACCCATATACTTCCTGTCATTTTTTAAGATTCCTAGAGAGGAAGCTTCAAGATAGAGCAATTGGTGAGGAACTTTTCGTGGAAAGGTGGGAGTGATGGGACAAGGTCTCATATTGTGTAGTGAAGTGTTGTTCATATGCCCAAGGAGTATGTTGGGCTCGGGATTGGTAATATTGTGAACAGAAACGAAGCCCTTGCAGGCAAATGGCTGTGGCGATTCCCTAGGGAGCTGGATTAGTTGTGGGCCCGAGTGATCAAAAGTAGACATGGCATAGACATCAATAGCAAGGATGCAAGCATAGCTAGGAATGCAACATTCAGGAGCCTGTGGAAGTTCATCCATTTCCTAATACCAGTGCTATGTGCCAAGCATTCGATTGAAAGTAGGCCAAGGTGATAATATTTGTTTTTGGGAGGATGCCTGGTGGGGGAGTAAGGCCTTTGTTGAGTTATTTCCTAGGCTGTACAGCCAATCTAGAGCTCACCACTGCCCAATATCTGTTTTTCGAATTCAAGGGGAGGAAGTAAGTGTACCTCAGTGGGATCTTCATTTGAGGATTGGTCGGAGATGGAGAGGTGAAGAGGAAAAGGAGGCATTGTTAATGCTCGAGGGAGTGTGTGTTGGATGATAGGAAGGATCGCATAGTGTGGATCAAAGATTCTTTTGGCAAGTTCCTAGGCCGTACAGCCAATCTAGAGCTCACCACTGCCCAATATCTTTTTTTCTAATTCAAGGGGAGGAAGTAAGTGTACCTCAGTGGGATCTTCATTTGAGGATTGGTAGGAGATGGAGAGGTGAAGAGGAAAAGGAGGCATTGTTAATGCTCGAGGGAGTGTGTGTTGGATGATAGGAAGGATCGCATAGTGTGGATCAAAGATTCTTTTGGCATGTTCTCTTCTAAATCCTGTTTTTTGTACTTGACTGGGCCTAGCAGCATCTTTTCAGAGTTCCCTTGTAAAAAGATTTGGAAAGCCCCAATCCCTTCTAAAGTTAAGGTGTTTGTGTGGGAAGTGGCTCTGGGAAAAGTCAACCTGAGAGATATGATTCAAAAGCGGTTTCCCAGTCATTACTTATCCCCCTATTGCTATCATCTGCGTAAGCTAAGTAGTGAAGCAGTGACCAAATGAAGGCGTATCTTTGGTCTTTGTTTAGAGGGGATTGAGGTGAATTCTCCTTTCAATATTTTGCCCATTTCAGGAGTTGGGTTCAAAAAGGCGACCTTATTGGGTGGTGGTCAGTATGGCGATGCTACCGAGTCTTTGGAAGGAGCGGAATGCTAGAATTTTTGAGGGAAGGGAACTCCCCCGTCCCAAATTTGGAAAGAATCTTTGGCATTAGTGTTCTTTTGGGTTAGTAATAGCTCCTTTTTGAAGGGATATTCCACTTCAGATTAGATTCAGGGTTGGAATAATATCTTGTAATTGGTGGTGGGTCTTGTTTTTGTGGGAGGGGGGCCCGGCTTGCATGTCTTGTAATTGTTGGCCTGCGTGTTTTGTTGTATTATCTCATTTCTATCAATAAAATTATTGTCTTTTTTTGGGACATTCGAAAAGGTAGACAACCTGTCTGGGACTCAGGGAGTGTCTTTTATTCTACCATTGTGGGAAAAAGGCTTCGTCAGCTGAATTATGTCGTTTTTTTTTTTTTTTTGTAAACTTCGAGTATGGTTCTCATTTGTGTCTATGTACTCACTCCTTGCTACAACTGCTGCTTGCATGTTTCAGTGTGTATAAGCATGAATTATTTCTGTGCGGCAACTGAATGAACAGAGTGGAGAGGGAAGTTGCTTGAGAGATGCAAGCAGAAGGCAACGATTGGATGTAATGTTATAATGCTCAAAAGTTTTTCATTATATTTTTTCTAAATATACATATATATACTTTTCTAATTTATCTTCTTATTGTTCAAAAATTTAATAAAGGGCCACATGTGGTATCTGCAGCCCTATGTAACGACCACAGAATGTGATTCAGGAAATTCATTAGAAGGGATGTTCAATCCAGCAATTCAAGCAAAGTTTTTTTTTCTTATTTTTGCAGTTTTATTTGGCTAGAAATATTTGATCTTGAGAACAGAAAACTCCTAACTCAACAGCAGCCATTTTTTTCCATTGATTTAAGCTACAATCTTCATTATTGTTTTTCCTTTTTTCATCTAGCTACATTTGCATCTGCCAATTTGAATTCTATAACATCTGGGTAGTATTGAATGGTTCTCCTGGAAACCCTGAGCATCTGGGGTTGGAAATTGCTTTGATGCCTGGAACACTTGCTGGTTTAAATCAATCTCTTAGGGTTTGTTTGGTGCGCAGGATAGGATAAGATTATTTTGATGAGATGACATGACATGACATGAGATAGATTTGTATGTAAGAAATTAATTAAACTTTAAAAAAGGTTGCTGTGATTGCTGAATCCCACCATAGTTTGTGGGATGAAGTAATCTCACTGTAATGAAATAAAATGGTGTGTACTTTTTATCCTATGTATTTTTAAACATTGGATTAAGATTAAAATCTATCCTATCCTATTCTTATTCAATGTAACACACAGCCCCTTAAGGAACTTGTTGCTTGGCAGCATTCTCGTCCAAACACCTTCTACAGGTATCTTTTCTCTTTTTGTTCTACAGCTCTTAAGTTATCTTTTTTTTTTTTTTTTTTTGTTTTTGGTGTCGAAATCTGTAAATGTCTTTTCTTTTTCTCAACATCTATATTAAATACGATATGAATAATTTTTATATTTTTAGCGAGCAGCAAAATTTGGCTTAATTCCAATAATATCCCTTCATTTCTTCTTTCAAATTTTTTTTTTTTTAAAAACACATATGGACTATTGGGGCGTTATGGAACTTTAAATAATTTTTATTTTACTTTATTGTTTCAATTTCAATCAGTCTCTTTGTTTTTTAATTTTTTTAAACTATCAATGTATCAATCAGTTTTCCAATTAAAACTTTTTTCCTTATAAATAGTGAACATATTTTTGTAAAAAACTATTAAATAGATTTTAAAACAATTTCAAATAATTTCAGTGATTTCTTTTTAATTATTATTGTTTTCACATTCTTTTCACTATCGGTACTCGTCAGGGGTCATAACGGGTTGTATCGTAAATGAGTTTAACCCATATATTAAAAACTCAAATTTAAATTATTTATTAATCATGTTAAATTTATAAACTCAAACTTGACCTATTTATTAATTGTGTCATAATCGTATATCTGTATATAATTTATTTAATTTTTTATAATTAAGTTTTTAAATTATTTTTCATAAAACATATTAAAAATAAATTAAGTGTTCAAAACATTATTTTTCAAAAATAATAAAAAAATTATATTATCAATAAATTTAAAAAATTATATTAATTTTAAATTAATTTATTTATAATTTATCTTTTAACTTATTTATAATTATATTAAACGTGTTATTTTTGAGTTTATCAAATTAATTTATTTATGATTTGAATTTAATCGTGTTTAATCTTGTATGATCTGTTTAGACGTAAATCTATTATGTTAAATTGAAATTCATTAACTTCGTGTCATGTTTAGGTTAGGTAATCACGTTGTGTCATAAATTATTACCTCTAGCGCTCACACATGCTTGTGAACTATTTATAAATATATTAGGGTTCCACTAGTGTTTACTTGCAATTCGAAGGAACATAAATTTAGAAATCAACAATTTGAATTGTGTTAAGGTACGATCGGAATGAAAGAAGAATCTTAGTGGCGACTGGTTTTTTTTTTTAAATAAGAACAAAAAAATTAACTAAAGTTGAAAAAAGAAAAATCAGATTGCATTTGGGTAACCCATTACATTGGCCAATATGTTTTGCAATTCTGCACTTCTTATTTGCAAACTTCATGGCCAGCTTCCCTACTAGAGGATTAAAGTAAAGCAGAAGAAAATGCATTTTCTATTTTCGTCTAATTTTACTCCTAATTCCATGATGTTTAGGGCACTAAATGGCTCCTTGGTATTCAGTCATCCAGCCAGGATGCTCATTGGGCTAATGGTTTTATTTTTATTTATCTATTGACAAAGGAGTGGGAATGGATTCTGATGTATGGAACAATTTACTAACTTTTAGCTACACCTGATTAAAAAATAAAAAATAGATAAAAGTGATTTTATTGCCATATTACAGGTTTTATATAACAATAAAAGAAGTGAATTTTTATCATTTACTATTAACTAATATTACTCCTTTCTCAAATTATTTCCCAAAGTAACAAAGATTCTATTGGCTGTCCATTCCGGGTTGGCAAGATATCCTAATCATCCACAAAAATAATGATGGGAACGTCAAATATTGAGCAATCACAATATTAAATGCTAGATATCAGTCTAGATTGAAAAATGCTGTACTTATTTTCTAAGACCAAATCATTTATGAAATATTTGTATTCTACAATATATATGTGTGTGTATGTATGTATGTATGTATGTATGTATGTGTATATGTTTGCAGCTATTATATTGGGACAAAATTTTGTACATTCAGGCCCTGTTTGTTACACAAGATTGAAATGAGATAGGACAAATTATCTTAATCCAGTGTTTGCGACCACCCAAAAAATATTTTTTTTATTTTTAAAAAAATATTTTTTTTAAATTTTTATATCTCATTCTATCTCATCTTATCTTATTCTAACAAAATAATTTTATATACCAAATAGGCCCTTACTCCATTCGTCTTTTTTTTTTCTCTCCATCACGTAACAATAAAAAATTTCAAATTACATAAAAATAATTTTGAGATGTCACAAAACCAAAAAGTCAAACCCAAAACATTTGGAAACCCACGAATAATTTTATTTGTTTTAAAGAAGATAGTGAAAGGGATGTTTTCCTATTTTTTATAAATTAAAAAAAATAGTGTAACTTCTAATTAATTACCAAAGTAATTATTTTTGAATAATCGATCTTGAATGAGTCTTTAGTAATTTTTTATATTTTAATTATATTAAAATTATTTATTTTACCCTTAATAAAAACTCTTAATTTGTACTAAAATTTAAATTTATTAATTTGTTATAAAATTATTTATTTCAAGTTATAACAAACAAGTTTAAAATTATTTTTATAATCATTTTTAATAATTATTTTTTTAAGTATAATCTTAAATAAATAAGGCCGAAAAAGACAAATAAAAAAGATAAAAGGTTTTAAAAGTGGAGTACATTAATGAGAATGGAGTTTTGGTATAATGTATTCCTTTAATTATGGTTGAGTGGGGATCCAATAATTCATCCTCTACATTAAGATTATTTGGTCATACATTAAAATTTGTTATTTTAATTACTGAAAAAAAAATACTTATAGGAAAATTTATTTTCTCATTCTTCTAGATGAGAAAATTATAGTAAGAAAATAATGAGCCAAAGAACTTTTTTTTTCTTATCTTTTTACTCAAAAAAAAAGACCAAAATTAAGTTTTTTTTAAATTATTTTTTTTTCTTAGAAACGCTTATTTTTACCATCGAAACAAAGTTTTCTCGAAAAAATATCATTTTTTAAAAAAATTATATTTTCATATTTGACTAGCAAAAAAATGGTGAGAAAATAAATTCTTTTTAAAAAATTATAATTTTTTTAAAAAGAATTTATATTTTCTGATAAAAATTTTACTGTTTTCTAGTTTGAAAAAGTATTAAATGTCACCAAATTTTCTTAAGTTTAACAAAATAATTATTAAAAAAATTATCAAGAATATTTTTTAAATAAATCCTCAACATAAAAGTATTCTCTTAAGAATAAATTCTTACTACCGCATACACTTCCAATAAAAATCACATCTCAACCGCCAATTTATCAACTTGAGCTCCTTCTCCAAGCCAAGCTGGTGGTCAATGATCAAAATCCAGAATTTTTAATACAGCGCCACTACCTGCTGTCAGCAACGTAGCATCCAAGGTGCTGTCAGCAACCTATGGAGAAATTACAATCAGAAGATTTGCTTTTCTTTAATATAATATTAAATTATTATTAAACTCATATTCATGTTACATATGATCTCTATTAAAATGTTTAAAGAGTGGAATATTTTGCATTATCTACCATTAGTCATCTTTCATGCCACACCACCACCACCATGGCTTGCTTGCCATTAGGAACAAACCTGATTATATAACTTATTTACTCATAAAACAGATTTTGAAGGTGGGTTTTTCTATTAGTTTTTTAATGAAACACTAATTTTAAATAGATTTGTGATCTTTCAGTTCCAATAAATAAATGATATAACTTGCAAATATTTGCTAACTTCATTGTGTATTGGAACCCTTTCAATTGAAATTAAGAGTTTAATGCTTGACTTCATAAATAAGTAAAGACTTTCTTGTTTCATGAAAGTAACAAATAAAAAATAGGATCTTAGTGATATTATATAATCCTTATTTAAAAGTGTTGCAATCACAGCAACACTCTCCTTTCTAATTATTAAGTAAGGAGTTGTTTGGAGAATTAAATTGAATTAAATTTTAATCCTATTATATGTTTAGTAGCAATAGCGTAACATTAAAATTTATCCCGAACCCACTCTTTTATTTTATTTTCACATAATTATTCAATCCTACCATTTTTGTTAGATTGAATAATCCCACAAAATTTTTTAAATTTTTTAATTTTGTTTTTCTTTTTAATTTTAATTCTTACTTTTTAATTTATTTTTATTTTTATTTTATAATTATTACACTAAAAATTATAAGATTACTTAATCTCACCAAAAAAAAAATTAACTCTTATCCTTCTTTTTCTTTTTTAATTTATTTTTATTTTTATTTTATAATTATTCTATGTTACACTAAGCATTACATTACTTTATTTTTAATCGTCTTATATCCAATCCAATCCTATCTCATTCCATTATCTAAAAATAATTCAATCTTATCTTATTCATTAAATATAACCTAAGATCTTCTCTTTCACCTAACTCAATGCTTATATAATAACCAATTTACGTATTCTCTTATGTCAGTCAGTACTAATTTAGGTGGTTTTAGGATTTTCTACAAATTAGTCATTCAAGTCAACCAGGAATCAGCCATTAGGGGCTTTTCCTTCTTTTATTTCCCAACCCAGAAGTTTTCAAACTTCAAAATTGGAAAATTAGCCTTGGAAGCCTATTGGTGGGTTCAATTATTACCAAACAAATAAGAATCTGACTTACACATCAAACATCAAGATGAGGTGTTCTTCTTGTCTTCATTTGTAAATTCCAGCCTGAGCCTAGTCATTTAAGTTCTGTATAATGTCTCAAACCTCTCTCAAAGAGAAGCAGAAGAGAGAGCAAGAGCAAGAGAAAGAGCAGAAGAAAATGGCCAGCTGCGGGAACCTGCCATTGCTTTCCAAGAGGAAGATGATAACAGTGTTAAGCATTGATGGAGGTGGTGTAAGAGGCATGATCCCTGCAACCATCCTTGCCTTCCTAGAAGCCCAACTACAGGTGCATTTTCATTCTCTGAAAATTTGTTTTTCTCATCCCCTTACCTAAGATGTGAGCGTGAGTAACTAAGCGATCTCAATTCTCTTAACAATCAAATACTGGAATTTTCCATTTTCTTGTGCACAAACCACAAGGAGCAATAAGTGATTATAAACTTCTTAAGTGTGTGTGTGTGTGTGTGTTTCGGGATAGATCAAACATCTCGAACAAATATAGTAATGAACAGAAGATTGAAAATGGCCTGATGGATGGCGATTATGTTTGATGCAGAAGCTTGATGGAGAAGATGCAAGACTGGCCGATTACTTTGATGTCATTGCAGGAACAAGCACCGGAGGACTCATAACCACAATGATCACTACTCCAAATGATGACAATAGACCACTTTATGCAGCCAAAGATGTCAACCCGTTCTACCTTCAACATTGCCCCCACATATTCCCTCAAAAAAACTCGTAACTAAGTTCTTTAAATTTCTTCAACTAACAAAATATTTGAAAGCATGCATGTATCTCTAATGTGTATGTTTAAATTAGTAAACGTAAAATTATTTTGGCAGTAAGAACTTATTGGGCTCAGCTGAGGCAATGGTACAAGCAATGACAGGGCCTAAGTATGATGGAAAATACCTGCGTTCTCTTTTGCAAGAACTATTGAAAGAGAAAAGGTTGCATCAGACCTTAACAGCAGTGGTTGTACCCACCTTTGACATCAAACGCCTCCAGCCCATCATCTTCTCCACCTGTGAGGTAAAGTTCTTCTGGTTATTCATATCTGCAATTAAACAATGAACAAACAGAACATATGAGAACTGATATTTGGAACTTTTCTTACTTACCCACTCTAATTATGCCAACTAAACATCATACTCAATACAGAAAATCTAGCGTCTGCGTAATCATATGCATGCCCAACAAGCAAGGAATGTAAAACTTTGTGAATGATTTAGCTATCAATGTTGTGCCAGAAATCTCAAGAGCCAGATTGCCCAAAAAGCAGACAATTCGGGGATTTTGAATTGTATTCTAATAGTTCTTAGATTGACAACCATAACTAGCTCTGTTTAATGTAACACAGGCTAAAAGGGATGCTCTCAAAAATCCACTATTATCAGATATGTGCATTGGCACGTCAGCAGCACCAACATTTTTCCCAGCTCACTACTTCGAGACAACGGATGAACATGGGAAAGTTAAGAGTTTCGACCTTGTTGATGGAGGCATTCCTGCCAATAATCCTGTCAGTTCTCTCCATAATTCCCTAATTTTTTAGATAGTTGAGCTCCATAACCACTGAGATTCTTAAAGCCAAAGAAACACCATTCCTGAGTTCTTTGTACACTGACATGACACACTTTATTGGCCTACAGGCCAGTGAATCTTGTAAGTTCCTTTGTTTATAAGTTATGGTTTTTGGCTGCAGACACTGCTGGCTATGAGTATGATAACAAAGGAGATTATGTTGGAAAATAAGGATTTCCATCCAATGAAGCCCATAGCATATGAGAAGTTGCTGGTGCTGTCTCTGGGCACAGGATCGGCGAAGCAGGACTCGAACTTCAATGCTGCAGTAGCTGCCAAATGGGGAATACTTGGATGGTTGTACAATGGGGCGAGTACACCCCTCATTGATGCTTTCAACCAAGCAAGTGGAGACATGGTTGACATCCATGCTTCCATTCTCTTCCAAGCACTCCTCAGTGAGAATAACTATCTTCGAATAGAGGTCTCATATTCATGGCTTCTAACCTTTTTTTTTTTTTTGGGCTTTCTGATAGATAATGAAGTTAAATTTTGATCAATTATAGAAGTAATCACATCTGGGAAACAAAAAAATATGGTAAGTAATGTTGGTAATAGCTAATAGGCAATGCAAGACCAATAAAAAAAATTTTAAAAATAGTGGAAAAGGAGACTTTTATTGGCATCACTTTCTAAGTTCTAATTATCTAAACCAACTGCTACAGTTGGTGCTACTCAGCTATAATTCTCACTTGCATAGCTACATTCAAAGGACATGTTTGCGTAGAATGTTATGATCATTTCAATAATTTCCACTTGCATAGCTAAATTAACAATAGGGTTCAGACTGTTGAATATGCTCAATTTTCCCACTTTTTTTTCCTTATAAATCGATAGAAAGTGAGATACTATCTGGCTAAAACCTCCTCCCTGTAATCAAATTCAAATTGAACGCAATAACAATCTATGAGACAAACTTGAAGCATTGTTCAAGCAAACGCAGAAAAAAAAATTAAGAATTTCACAGCCCAAACAGGTCATTAGGACTATTGCTTTCAAGATTAGATAATCCTAAACCCACTATGATAATAAAAGGCAAATCAAGATAAGTTGACTAATTCACAGGTAATCCTCACTTTCAGGTTGATGATTTAGCTGGAAATGCAGCATCAGTGGACATATCAACAATGGAGAATATGCAGAAACTGATTCAGATAGGTGAGGACCTCCTTCAAAAGCCCGTGCGTAGAGTGAACTTGGAGACAGGACTATATGAGGAGATAGAGGGAGCAAGATCCAATGCAGAAGCTTTAATTTGTTTTGCTAACCTTCTCTCCGAGGAACGCAAGCTGAGACAAATCATCTAAACCATATGGTCATCCTCTACTGATGTGTTTGAGTAAATACAGTTCATTATGAGGACACAGTTCATCATGGGATGTTTTCAACTGCCAGGGTTTTTTGTCGATGGAAATCTTCTTAAAGTTTAACATAACTTCTGTCAGAGACATCACAGATTAAATATATGTTGATGGTCTGTATGATTTCATCATCTAAAGTAGATAAAAGTTAACTTTCCTCCTCCTCCCATCTCAAGAAGTCCCTGCTAAATATCCACTATTCATCGGATACATTAACCAATCAAGCTTTATCGCTTGAGTTTCCTTATTAGTTAAAAATAGGTAATAAGATCTATACAGATTTAAAGCTTTTCCCTTAATCCCTCAAACACTTGTTGCGTGAGTGTGACCATTTGAAGGGACCAGATGAACATCAACAACAAAATAAGATCCTGTTTGTATCTCAGTATCCAAATATCCCAAAAAAAATTGAATAAATAAATAAATCAATCAAATAACTTGTATAGTTCAAAACTCAAAAGATTCCAATAACAATTTTCCAACTTTTGATGAAAAAAAATGGGTGTTTTCATTAAAAAAATGAAAAGTTATTTTCAAAGATTTCTGTTTTTGAAATTCCATTCTTGTTTTCGGAACCCGAACCAAAGGCAGCCTAAGGATTTGCTTTAATTGCAAGCTTCTTATTGCACAAATTACTACCTTCAAGCTCCTTGTGGAATCCATGTACAAGGAAAACATTTAGGATTCATTATTCAAAAAAAAGCAAAAAAAAAAAAAAAAAAAAATTCATCAACAACAAAAATAAATCTCCAAAGACAACTGACATGTTAAATAAAGGAATACCTCATGGTTGGGCTGATACCACTGTTTACCACTTTATCTAACCAATGAAATTCCATGATCATCTTTTCCAGCTTCTTCTAATGAACTGCATCTAATTACACCATTCCACACAATATTAGGTTGAACTTCACTTGAATTTTGCAACTTCGTATTGCTGTATTAGTGAAATGTTTTTGCACTCCTCTTGCCATTTCAAATGCAACTTGCATCAAAAGGTGGCTTCCAAAGTTAGTATAACTATTCTCTTTCCTCAACCCTTTTAGGAGTAGGGTGGAGGAGGATTCGTCTCAAATCAACAAGACATTTTTGCAACTACATCAACAAAAGTGCTTATTAGAGAAAAACATCCAAGATGACCACAATAGAATCTCAAGAAAAATAAAAAAACAACTACACATTTATGTTTCTTCTAATGTTTGATTTATTATAATGTTATATTTGCAGCTAATAGAAAAAGAAGGAAATAGGACAGAACATCCATTTTACATTGATCAAAATACTTGAGGTAATTACCATTTACCTGATCTCAGCCATATGATCTTCTAGGTTTAATATCAATAGGATGTAATATCGCCTCAAGAAGACAGTACATGCGCAGCCCAACTTTTAAACAACTCCAATATAAAGAATCATCCACCAAGTTTTGTGACAAAAGACCAACTGCATGCAAATAGAAATACCTGATCCCATAACCTTCCTGCAGTCCTGGAGGTCTTCTTACACTTTAATATGCTCTAGCTAAATAAAACAAATCATCACAAAAGAAGCAATTCTTGCAATCTCTGAAACTCTTTATGGAACCATCATAGGATACCCCTCACAAATAGTTGGACAACAATAGTTCCTCCACCTAAGTCCTCCCTATTGTGACATAAACTCTTTAAGACCACACAATGAACAAATAATTGGTCTGCAGTTTCACCTTTTTCAAAGGGTAGCAGCAGCTGAGGACCAAGAGAAACTGTATTGAGATAAAAATTACTATTTCAGGAATATATTGATAAATTTCTCCATGAATTTCCAATATTCTCAATCCATAACCAAGGATGAATAAAAACCTTGCAGTAGCTTTTTCTAAAGAGGAAATTCTAGGGAAAAAATCGACTACTAAATAGTAATGAGACAAGAAATATTGTGGTCGAATCAAACCCATGGTCAGTTTTACCCCAGCAATCGAAACCATTGTCAGCCCTGAAATGTTCACCAACTTGAAGTAGTCAATTACTTAGGATTCCAGCCTTTTACCTGACCTCAACTGGCAATGCACACTCTTAGTAGACACACGCTAACTTCTACAATGAACACTACTGCAATGTTCTTCGATATATAGCTACGAGCACAGAATCTTTTTTCTAAATGCACTATGTTTTAGTGATGCAGCTCTACCAAGGGTAGTTGTCAAATATCTGAAGTGCCATCCTACCTTGAAAGCCCATAATGAGAGACTTCCCTGTCAGTCTATTAACGATTAAAGTAAAGCTGTTAGGGGATATGATTTTTTTGTATGCTAGAGCCTTTTGATCCTGGATATTACATCTGCTAACAATGTAAACAACCTAAATTAAAGAAAAAGAATTGCTGTAGTAAATCATCTACAGATATGCTTGCATCGGTGCTAGTGAGCAAATTACAAGGTGTGTTGCAGAAAAGACAGTTGGGTGGTTTTGCCTACAAGTTTCCACAATTTTGATTTATAAACCATGACTGATCGCCATCTCTTTTCTTAAAAGTATTATGACTTCAGCCACTCAAAAATCCCTCAATTTCTCATCCATTTTTGGCAAATGCTAGACAATGAGAAGTATCACCTGATATATCAACAATGAAATTGATACCATATAATCATTATTAATGTGCTTATAAAACTGATGTTCAGATTAGACAGACATGCCATTTGAGGTGGAACACACTTTGACATTGGACTCACTTGTAAGTTTGAGGACACCATAAACATTTTAAACAGTCTAGAGGCACACCATTCTCTAGAGAGTTATCAGCTAAAATGAAAGCTTTGTATTGTTTTACCCATGTCGTAATTCACCAGGAAATTATATAACTAAAAATCGTCCCAGGAAAATCAAAAATTAAAATATCATAAGGGGTATTGATTCTACAGAAACAGTTAAGCTTACTCTCGGAAGAAATTAACAAAGCATATTCAAAAAGAAAAAGGAATGGAGAAAACATCGATGCAACTTGCAGACTACAATCTAGTGATTCCTGAGTGGTGGTAATACACAGGATAAGCAGACCAACTATTCCAACTCTAATTCAAAATCCAGCTTCTCAAGCTCTGTAACCCGGAGAGTTCCATCCAGATTCTTACTTCTTCTAAATCCATCGTAATGAACATGTAATTTGATCTCAAGTTTTTTTTTTTTTTAAGGAAGAAATAAAATGAAAAAAGGAAAAAAGAAAACCAACTTTTCCAAAGGTCATTATTCCATAACAACTTTCGCTCCAAGAGCCTTCATTTTCTCAACGATCTTCTCTCCTTCCTCCTTCGAAACTCCGCTCTTGATCACCGACGGGGTCTTCTCAACCAAATCCTTCGCTTCTTTCAGTCCCAAATCAGTAAAGCTCCGAACCTCTTTAATGATCTTTATCTTCGAAGCCGCCTCAAACGACTCCAATTTCAACTCAAACACCGTCTTCTCTGGCTTCTTTTCCTCCTTCGCCGTTGCCGCCGATCCTTTTGCCACCATTCCTGCCAGTCCGGCAGCCTCACCTGGCTTCATCACGCCTACCACAGGCGCCTCCTTCATACCCAATTTCTTCATCAGAATCGAAGAAAGCTCCGCAACTTCGATCAGAGTGAGTCCGGAGACTTCGTCTACGAGCCGAAACACTCGATCAGTCGGCGGGCTTCGGTGCTCGGTCGGATCGAATTTCTCCGGGTCGTAATCGGCCGGGAGCCTTCTTTGATCTATCATTTCGAGCTCTTCCTCTTCTTCTTCTTCTTTTCTTGCAGGAACATTGTAGCTTCTGTAAATCGAGTTCAAATTGATCAGTTTTGATTCGATCGGAACACATAAACTTGATTTCTTGAGGAGTTCATTTGAAAAACTAGTCCCTAATCTTGAAATGAAGCTCATTTTTTTGGTAGGATCAGCGGATTGGACTAGGAATAAACCATATTGGAAGCTGTGGTTTCTGAGTGCTGGGCTCTTGAAAACAGTAAGCCAAACAGTCCGTCAGCGGTCCGAAAAGAAGAAGAAGGGTTTGGTTTTCTCTTTCAGGGTTTCCGTAGGCGCGCGGCCAGGGTTTATTGCCTGTTGGTTCCACCCGATCCGAACCGAGCTTAAGCTCCTTTTGGTGCACCGTGCAAGTCAGTGGACCTTCTTCCTTTGTTATATGGGCAAGAAATTGCCTATTTAAGAAATTAGATTTTAAAAATTACAAACAAATATAAATTTATTTACTTTAAGGACAAACAAAAATAATGTAATTAAAGATGCCCAATTTTATTCTTGCTACAGAAATTGAAAGAAATTTATTTTTACTATATTCAACATCTTACAATGGCCCTGTTTGGCGCAGCTTGTTTTGTGCGTTTCACTTATTTTCAAATGCAGAAGCTATTTTTGCAGTGTTTGCCAACACGCATAATCACAATGAAAATCAATAGAAATGCAACCCGCGAAGGCTGCAAAGTAGTCGATTCTAGTCAAATAATTTTGTGATGTGGAAGAAAAATATTTATTTTACCTTTGATTTTATTTCATTTAGTACCCTTATCGTACTTTGAAACTAATTCATTTCTCCGTCTTAACCTATTTTTTCTCAAAAATCATATTTTTTTTCAACATTTTGTTGGGTTTTCAAATATTAAAAAAAAACCTCCATTGCAATAATTTTGCATAATATCTAAGAGATTCATTGGTTTGGATTAAAGAAATAATGTCACTTGATTATTATCAAAATGACTTTGATCTTTTTTTTTTCATCTACAAAAATTTCATCCAAAAGCTTTGGGAATAAGAATGATTGTAATTGATCCAACCATAATAGTTTTACCAGTCAAAAAAAAAAATCTAAAATTTTTCATTTTATCTTCTCCTCTAAACTATGCCAATCATGAGTGCTTGAACCTCAAAATTTGATTGTGTGAAACTAAATCAAGATGCAATGCAGGCCTAAACCTCGTAAAGAAATGCACATTTGTGATTAACCCTAATGTACAAATTAAAAAGAATTTAAAAGGTACACTTACACAGTGTATGTCATTTTATAAACTTAAATGCTTCTCTATAATGCATAGATCATTTGTTTTTCAAATAACCTACAAGATTGATTCACAATTCAAGGTAAAATTCCAAATCAAAAAAAAAAAAAAAAAAAGTTTAAGGATGAACACACAGTGTATAGACTTTCAAAGATGGATCATATACTTGAAAGTGTTGTTTGAAATGAAAACAATATCAAAAAACTGTCAAAGAGGAAGAGGAAACTACGAGTAGGGATTGAATTTGATAATTGATGCTTTTATGTGTATAAAACTAAGGATTACAAATTGTGTCATCGTTTCATAAATAAATCATATCGTTAGTAAGTATTACTTATATATTACAAATTCAAATTCAATTAATTTATTAATCATATATATGCAAATTTAAATTGGATCCGTTTATTAATCGTGTCATATATATATATAACCTATTTAACTTTTTGTAAGTAATTTTTAATAACATTTTTTATAAAAAATAAAAATATAAACATAAATAATATATTAAAAATAAATTAAATAATAAAAAGAATTTATGTCATCAATATATTAATTTTAACTTAACTTATTTAATATAATTTTTTAACTTGTCTATAACCGTGTTAAACAAATCATTTTTTTTAATTTAGTGGATTAACATAGTTATAATCTGAAAGTTTGTTATGTTTAACCTGTTTTGACCAAAGTCTATTTATATTATATTCAGACTCATTAAATACATATTATATTTTGGTCAAATTATAGTGTCTTGTCATAAATTGTCACCCATATTATAAAACTTAGAAGGTAATAAAAGCATTATTTTTTTATTATTTTCAAAATTTTCTCAACCTCTAATTGAATTAGACAAACAATCTCTACCACAAAAAAAAAACAAAAAAAAAAAACCAACAAAAAAAATTACTTCTGTTAATAGGGTTTAAACCTATGTTACAATTAAAAATAAAATTTCAAGCAAAAGTTAAAATTACTAAACAAAATCTGAAAAATCTTAATTCAAACAACATATGAAAAATCTCTAAAATATAAGTAAAATACATCCTGAGCTCATAATTATCTATTTAAAATTATTTTGTGCCATTTTGCTAGCTTCTATAGCGTGAATCACATAATTTTTTAAGACTAGTATTAGTATAATTTATTGACATGAGTTTTGTGAATAAATAAATATTTAGGTGCCTAAGTTTACGTGCTTAACATATTTTAGTTCTTAAATTTTTAATATAGAAAGAGTGTTGACGATGAAATTAACTAAAGTGGAATAAAATGCTTACATTTTTTAATTAAGGATTCAATGTAAATTTCACAAATATTTTTAAGCAGCTAATTTTTATTTTTATTTTTCTGAAAATTAAACCTCTCCTGTGTTGGGTTTTTTTTTAATCTTTAACTATAATTTTTGACATTGTTGGTTCAGGTGAAAAATTATAAACAAAACCCTCAAAAATTTGGTATGTCATTCCTCATTAATACAACAATTAAATAAATATATTAAAATTTACATTCTAATTTGCCAATGCCCCATCTATATGAACCTTTTTTTATTTATATTTATGTTTTAATATATACTTTATAATTATTATGATCATATTTTATTTTTTTTCTTTTTCTTCATTATTTTCATATCTTTATTTTTAAAATATACTTTATCCATATATTCTTGAAAACTTGTATAGATACTGACAACAACCGAGAGCTTGTTTAGAACTTAAAATATCTCTTTTTATATTTTTCCAAATAAATATAAATTTATTTTTTGCAATCATTTAAGAAATTTATTTTTGAGAAAAGCAAGAAAGATGATTTGATTACTTCAAGCTGGACTCGTTTTATAAAAGGAACTACACTCCTCTTTCTGCTTCTTCTTCTTCCCCTTCGATAACCATCATTCGATCTGCTTCTGAACTTTTCCTAATGCATCCACAACGATAGAATTCTAGTAGTACTAGAATTGTAATTTAGATTATCTGATACGAGTATTTTGGTTTGAGTCAAATTAGTATTGTTAGGAGTTTGAATAATGTCCAACAAGTAAGTGCGAGTTAATCTTTAATTGAGATTACCAGATAGTTTAAAAGTCTTTAGAGTTGAGAAGAAGTGTCTAAAAGAGTCTATAAATAAATCCTATAGGATTCAATAGTATCAAGTTCAGAGAAGAGAGAAATAAAGTTTAGAGTGAATTTTTATTCCAAAAGATCCATGCGTAACAGAGAATCATGTTTGATGTTGTCGGTGCGCAAAGTTTTGCTCTGTTCGGTGTTCACCCCTATCGCAGTGCCCTATTCCTGCTCGCTGAACCGTTGCTGCCTCGTTGCTATTGCTAGTCTCTGCAAACTGAAACAACAAGAAAATTAGTTTTAGTGTTGCTGATCGACCGAAGCCGAGAAAAAAAAATCGAAAACAGAAATATAAGAAGAGAGCCAAGAAGAAGACGACTGAAAAAAAAAAAAAAAAAAAAACGGGTGCAAGTGAGTTATCGATAAAAAAAAGGCTGCAAATAAATAAATTATGGCTTTGAATAATAATTTTCATCAACCATCACTTCCTACTTTTGATGGAAAAAAGTACAATCGATGAAATAAGCAGATGAAGACTCTATTTTAATATAAAAAATTATTGGATATTGTAGAGAATGAGTTTGTTGATCCAGGTGATAACGTACTAGTTAATCAGCGTGATATGGTATGTGAAAATAGAAAAAAAAAAGAAGATAAAAGGCATTATATTTTATCCTCCAAACCCTTGATGATGTAGCATTTGAAAAGGTACAGAGAGCTGCTACAGCAAAAGAAGCGTGAGATACTTTAGAGAAGTCCTACAAAGGTGCAGATAAAGCTAGAAAAGTATGTCTTCAAAGTCTAAGACGTCAATTCGAGCTGATTCAGATGGAAGATGTAGAGTTTATTGAGACTTATATTAACCGAGTATAGGTCTTGGTTAATCAGATGAAGAGTTAAGATGAGAGGGTCGAAGAAGTGACAGTAGTTGAAAAGATACTTCGATCCCTTACTATGAAGTTCGAGCATATCGCCGGTGCTATTGAAGAATCTAAAGATCTGTCTATACTAACAATTGATGAGTTGATTGGTTCCTTACAAGCTCATGAACAACGGATGAAAGAAAAGAGTGTAGAAAAGCCCACAAAAAAACCTTGAAAACTGAAGCTTTTTCTCATACAGTTAAACACTCAAGGAATTCCAGGTCCAACAATTCTCAAGGTAATGGGCAATCAAAACACAGAGATCGTAATCGAGGACGTAGCAAAGGGCAACAACATCACCAAAACCAAGGTCACGAGCATTCCAATAGCGGTTATGGCACTGGAGGTGGTCGTGGTGGTCGTAGTCGAGGTAATGATAAATCTAAAATTCAATGTTATGTTTGTAGCAAATTTGGGCACTATGAAGCTGAGTGTTGGCATTGCCAACCAACAAATTCAAGTGAAAAAGCTTCATTCATTCAGACACAAGATGTTCCTGCTACTCAAACCCTATTGATGCCAGCATCAGTTCATGATAGTGACATCACCAAAAATCTTTGGTATCTTGATACTGGTTGTACTAATCACATGTGTGGCACACGTAATTTATTCATTGATTTAGATGAATCTGTTCGCACAGAAGTCAAGTTTGCTGATGATAGTAAGATTCCTGTTATGGGAAAATGTCGCATCTTAATCAAGCTGAAGAATGGTGATGATCAGTACATCTCTGATGTAGTCTATGTTCCAAATATGAAGATCAATCTACTCAACATTTGGCAACTGCTTGAGAAAGGCTACCACGTGCAGATGAAGGATAATCACTTAACCATGCTTAACAACGAAGGTACTCTTCAAGAATCGTTTATTTAAAATAGAAATTCAGAACGATACTTACCCATGCTTTCAAACTATTATTACTGATGAGTCATGGTTGTGGCATTTGAGATATGGGCACCTCAACTTTAGTAGATTGAAACTTCTGGCCCAGAAGAAACTAGTTAAAAGGCTACCAATTCTCAACCATCCAGAACAGTTTTGTGAAGGTTGTATTCTTGGAAAGCAACATCGCCAACCATTTGCTAGCTCATCTTCTTAGCGTGCTAATAATCTTCTGAATGTGATTCATTCTGATGTGTGTGGTCCCATGCAGACTACCAGTAATAGAGGAAACAAATATTTCCTCACTTTTATTGATGACTACAGCAGAAAAATTTGGGTCTACTTCTTAAATCTAACACTTTTGCTTCCTTTCAGAAATTTAAATTTCTTGTTGAAAAGCAGAGTGGTCGTCATATTAAGGTGTTACGCACTGATGGTGGTGGTGAGTACACTTCTACAGCCTTTAATGATTATTGCACAACTCATGGGATAAAACATGAGATCACAGCTCCCTATACACCACAACACAATGGTGTTGCTGAGCGAAAGAACCGAACGATCATGGATATGACCAGCAATATGTTAAAAGCTAAAGGTATTCCACACACCTTTTGGGCTGAAGCTGTTGCTTGTTCTGTTTATTTGCTTAACGGATCCCCCTTAAAAGTCATTTCTCACATCACTCCTTAAGAAGCTTGGAGTGGTCACAAACCAAATGTTGCCCACCTGCGAGTTTTTGGTTCTATTGCCTATGTACATGTTCTTGATCAGAATAAAAGAAAGTTATATGACAAAGGCATGAAGACTATCTTCATTGGTTACAAGAGTGGCAAGTTTTGTGGCTACGAGCTTTATAATCCTACCACTAATGTAGTCTTAGTGAGTAGAAATGTCTTATTTGATGAACAATATTCTTGGCATTGGAATGATGTACACCATGCAGTTAAGCCCACCTAGGCTCTCTCTTTTGATGATGAGGTTTCTACCTCCACTAGTGTTCCTTTGAGCACTAATAATAATAATGGAGTTGCTTCTAGTAGCAGACCTCAACGTACTATTCAGCCACCTGCCCGAATACATGACTTTGAAGTCTATTCTGATGATGCTATTAATGATGATGGGAGCTTGGTTCATTATGCCATGTTTGTTGATTCTGATCCTATCACTGTTAATGAAGCTATGAATGAAGAAAATTGGGTTGCTGCCATAGACTCGAAGATTCATTCTATTGATAAGAATGACACTTAAGAGCTTGTTACCATTCCCCAAGGTCATAAAGCAATTGACGTTAAGTGGGTCTTTAAGACCAAATGGAACCCAAATGGTGACATTGATTGTTATAAATCACAACTTGTCGCAAAAGGCTATGAACAAAAGCCTGGCTTTGATTATCAAGAGGTATTTGTCCCTATTGCTCGCATTGAGACTATAAGATTATTGATTGTTATAGCTGCTCAGAAGCACCGAAAAATTCATCAGATGGATGTAAAGTCTGCCTTCCTGAATAGTTACTTAGATGAAGAAGTTTATGTGAAGTAGCAACCAGGATATGTGAAACATGGTCTTGAGGATAAAGTCTACAAATTAAAGAAAGCTCTATATGGCTTAAAGCAAGCTCCTTGGACATGGAACAAAAGAATTGATCAGTTCTTTTATGCTTTTGGTCTCCAAAAGTGTGGTTTTGAACATGTCTTATATGTAAAGATTGATGCATCTATTGGTACCATGCTTATTGTTTGCCTATATGTTGATGATTTAGTTTTTACAGGCAATTATGTCACAGCGATTCGAGAATTCAAAAAGGTCATGATGGAAGAATTTGAGATGACTGATATTGGCCTCATGTCATACCTTCTTGGCATTGAGGTTGACTAGCGTGACGATGACATTTTCATCAGTCAGCATCGATATGTCTTGGACATTCTAAAGAAGTTTAATATGTTTGATTTCAATCATTCCTTCCCACTTGTTGAAGTTGGTACCAGGTTATCAAAGAAATCTAATGAAGCTCCAGTTGATCCAACATACTTCAAACAAATTGTTGGGAGCTTACGTTACTTGATTTGCACACGATCAGATATCTTATATGGAGTTGGATTGATTAGTTGATTCATGGAATCACGCAATCAATCTCATCTTGTTGCAACTAAACGTATCCTCCGTTATATTAAGGATACATTTGATTATGGTTTGTTCTATTCTAACACTGTTGATTCTACTCTTTTTGGATATTCTAACAGTGACTGGGGCGATGATCATGATGATAGAAAGAGTACTTTTGGCTATGCATTTTATTATAGTTCGACTGCATTCTTGTGGTCTTCTAAGAAGCAGTTTATTATTGCATTGTCTACATGTGAAACTAAATATGTTGCTGCTGCTTCTAGTGCTTGTCAGACTATTTCGATGAAAAATCTTCTACACCAGATTTATGATCGACCTACACCTATTTATGTTGATAATGTGTCAGCTATTGATTTGACAAAGAATCCAGTGACTCATGGTCGAAGTAAACATATTGATATGCAGTATCATTTCCTACGTGATCATGTACAGCAGAAAAAAATTGAATTGGTTTATTATAGGTTTGAAAATCAAGTTGCAGATTTATTTACTAAGTCTTTAAACATTAAAATATTTTTTAAGTTGAAGACTGTATTGGGTGTGTGCAAAATTTAAATTATAAAAAAAATTTATATAATTTAGATAATCTAGCTTATGAAGAAATGATAAAATTCTAGTAGTACTAGAATTCTAATCTAGATTATGTGATTTGAGTATTTTGGTTTGAGTTAAATTAGTGTTGTTAGGAGTTTAAATAATGTCTAACAAGTAAGTCTGAGTTAATTTTTAATTGAAATTACTAAATAGTTAAGAAGTCCTCATAATTTAAAAAAAGTTATGTAAAAAGTCATAAATAGACCTATAGATTCAATATCTATCAAGGTTAGAGAAGAGAAATAAAGTTTGTAGTGAATTTTTATTCCAACACACGAATCTCTACTCGTTCTTCTTCTTGCCTTTCACAACCGTGCTCTTTATCTTCTGCAAATCTCCATTAACGCGAAGATTCTACGACCTTGGCTTTAATGGAAACAGGAGGCAACTCTCTTCCATCGGGACCCGACGGCGTGAAACGCAAGGTATCGTACTTCTACGATTCCGAAGTCGGGAACTACTACTATGGACAAGGGCATCCGATGAAGCCACACCGGATCAGAATGACACACGCGCTTCTTGCGCACTACGGGTTACTCCAGCACATGCAGGTTTTTAAGCCACTTCCGGCGAGAGACAAAGATCTTTGCCGCTTCCACGCCGACGATTACGTTGGGTTTTTGAGGAGTATTACGCCGGAGACGCAACAGGATCAGTTGAGGTTGTTGAAGAGGTTTAATGTCGGAGAAGATTGTCCCGTGTTTGACGGTCTTTACTCGTTTTGTCAGACTTATGCCGGTGGATCTGTTGGCGGTGCCGTGAAGCTAAACCACGGTACCTCTGATATTGCTATTAATTGGGCCGGAGGGCTTCATCACGCTAAGAAATGTGAAGCGTCCGGGTTTTGCTATGTGAATGATATTGTTCTGGCGATTTTGGAACTTCTAAAGCGCTATGAGGTTGGTTTGTTTGTGCCCTAGTTTTCTTGCTCTTTTTTATTGTTATCTTGAAGTTTCTCGATTTAGGATGTGCGTTTTGAGATGCTTTTCTCGATGTTTTGATGCGTTCTTTTGACAATCTGGGCGTGTTTGTTCTAATTAAATATTTGAGAAAATATAAAATTTATATCATACTGAGTGCGCTCTCAGATGGCCATTCTTTTGTGCAATCTGCAGACCCCCTTTCGTTTTGGGTGCGAAGAAAAGGAGCTAACATTCAGGACAAATTTTGTTGTTCCTAAATTGATTATGAGGTTGGTTTTGGTGGAGAAATATCCATGTTTATGTTTTTTCAAAATAATTTTGAGGTCTAGTCATGGATGCTAACAATAAAAGGTCGTCTAAGCATTGAATATTATGTCAGTCTCAGAACATTAGTACCTCGTTTGGGTTATGTGCAGTTGAAGGCCTAGCTATCTTTTTTCTTATATATTTTTGATTGAAATAGAAAAAGAACTGTCTATTTACTTGAAATTGGTTAGTGTGAGACCTGTTTAAGAAGAGAATATCCAATCGCCACCTAGATTGAGACAACTTATATGATCAATGTTTGATTCTACTCATGAAAAATAATGAGTTGGTGAAAACAAGGGCACTAGTTTAAATATGAGATTGTAATTGTGTTTAGGTTTGCTTAAATTAATGTCTTAGTAAATAAAATAGGGGAAAATATGTAAAAGTGTGAAAACTATATAAGTCTGTGAAAACATGCCCTCGTTTCATTGAACGAATGCTATTTAATCATCTCATTATTTTTTATGACCTCATTTTTGTTGAAAGAAAGGCGTATGTTGTGTTTCCTTTGGTAACCTCAAGAAGGCTTTGGCTCTATGTATCGTTCTAGTACTTTCAATTTGCATCTGCCCACTTTCTGGGATCACTAGTATGTCTCATAGTGCTAGGAAACAGTGCTGAAATATCCAGAGTTTTGATATTGAGCCTTGGAAGTAATCTATTGCAGAAATTATATCTTTTTTCGATTTTATATTATTTCAGTTGTATTTATCTTTGTTTACTCACTGCTTTTCCATTTCGTATTTGATTTAATATTTATTCATGCTGCAGCGTGTTCTGTATGTGGACATTGATATCCACCATGGAGATGGTGTGGAGGAAGCTTTCTACGCAACAGACAGGGTCATGACTGTTTCATTTCATAAATTTGGAGATTATTTTCCTGGTACTGGAGATATTCGTGATGTAGGGTATGGGAAAGGAAAGTACTACTCCCTTAATGTCCCTCTTGATGATGGAATTGATGATGAAAGCTACCAGTCCTTGTTCAAGCCAATTGTAGGAAAAGTTATGGAAGTATTCAACCCTGGTGCGGTAGTTCTCCAATGTGGTGCAGACTCCTTATCTGGAGATAGGCTAGGCTGCTTCAATCTTTCCATTAAAGGTCATGCTGAGTGTGTTAGATTTATGAGATCATTCAATGTGCCACTATTGCTCTTGGGCGGTGGTGGATATACCATCCGGAATGTTGCTCGTTGTTGGTGTTTCGAGGTATTATGCAGTTTTAACATACTGAGCTCTTTGAAAGTGGAGTTTACTGCTTTATCCGACAAATAATTTTTATTTTGTGCTAGGTGTGATGATACGAAAAAGTCAAAGAAGGCTTATGTTTTTTCTTGCAAAGGCTATATGGCTTTAATTTCTAATTGTTACCATTACCTTTGTTCCTTTTATCTCTTATATATTTACATACGTATGTCAAAGCCAGAAATACTGTCTGTTGTCAAAGGAACACATTTCTCAAGATGGTAGCATTGATCTTTGGTGTTTCAACTTTGGAAATATTACTTTAATATTCCAGAGCTTTTCTTAGGACAGTTTAAAGTTGTTTAATTTCCTATACCTTCTAGTGGTTTATATTATATGCTAAAAGTTATATTACAAATTTACATATCCATTATATAATGAGAAAAAATTTATGCCGAAAGAATTAGGTGAGATAGGAACCTAACGTGAAGGTTTGAAACTTTGATTTGCCTTAAACTTCGACATTTACAAATCAGAAATGATTTGGAGATGTTCAAGAAATTTTGGAGACTTTTTGTAAAAAGATTGTTAACTTAGAGAATTTTATATCGATGTTAAAATATTTATATTTATTAGTAGAAATGATGAAAACAAACATAAATATAAAATTTTCATATTAAAGCATGCATTTTTTACATTAATAATGTCTGTTTTTCTATACATACATATGTATGAATAAATGTATGTATGTATGTATGTATGTATGTATGTATGTACGTACGTGTGTATGTATAGAATCATAGAATGAAATACTAATCATTCACGATTAGCTACTCCTTATATTATTGGACTAGAAACTAAAGATCTAGCTAAGTGTTACTTCAACTAATTTTCTAATTTGCTTCATAGAAGAAACTTTTATATTATGTTGGTGGAGCAACTCTTGGATGCTTTTTTGACATTCTTGAAGAACTAGTTGATAATTTGTGCATTGTAGATAGTCACATAACATCTCCTATTCATTGGTCTTTTAGAGACTTGGAAGTGAAAGCCTATAGAGTCACTTTGTAACTTGATATGTTTTTTATTTTCAGCGAAACTGTTTGTACATTGTGTGTATGTGTGTGTGTAATACTATAGGTCAATATAATATATTTACTATAATAGTTGTAGTGTATCATGTAAGAATGACTTATAAATATAGCAATATATGATTACCATATGTAATAATATATTTTAGCAATAATGAGGCAAATTTTGTTGAGTTTTGGTATATTTTTTGTTGAACTTCATTGAAATTGTTGAATTCTAGTGAATTTCGTTGAAGTTCTTGAATTAGCCAAAGAATTTTGGCATATTTTTCCTTACATTTGAATCTGGTTTAGTTTTCACAAAAACCCAAATTAATTGGGCGCGAAGTTTAACGAATTTTCATACCATGCCTAATGCCTAGTTCCCATTTGGTGGTGTAGATGGTCATACCTGCCTTTGGATTGATGCCTCTTGTGAATTGGGAACTTCATTTATCATGATTAACTATTTCTTTGCATATATCGTGACTCTTTAAATTGAAGTCAGACTTTTGTTTATCTAATCCTATATATTCTTTTAAACTATGTTTTGTGCAGACAGGTGTTGCTCTTGGCATAGATGTTGATGACAAGATGCCACAGCATGAATATTATGAGTATTTTGGGCCAGACTACACTCTTCATGTTGCTCCTAGTAATATGGAGAACAAAAACTCACGTCAGTTATTGGATTCCATAAGATCAACACTTCTTGAGCAACTCTCAAAGCTGCGGCATGCACCTAGTGTACAGTTTCAGGAGCGACCACCAGATACTGAGTTACCAGAGGTTAGTTCCAGGTTTATGAAGAATTTTGTATTTCTTATTTCTGTCTGTCCGCTGTTTGTGTTTATGGAAAATGGATTTGTGTATGTGACTCAAATTTGAATCATTTATTGTCTTATTGAGTGAATGTTCTAATTCTACATTTTTTTCATCTTTGAAATATCTGTGGCAAGTATGTGATGCAACTATGTGAGCTTATTGCATGTGGTTGATTTAAAACTGTTAATCCTCTCAGGATCTTGGTGCTGGTGTCTGGTTGTGAATATATCATATAAACTCCATTGGGATTCATTTCTGCAATCTATTTAGCGGACATGTACAACTTTGTTCTTTTGTTTGTGCAAGATATCTTTTGAAATAAAAGTAATAAGATATCATACTATCTGTATTCACTTGATAAAATGCTATTTATCTTTTTGGAATGGAAAATTAAACCATTTTTATTAAATGTTGGTGATAAAAGATGTTGGTATACTGCAATATATGTGTTCTGTTTACCATTTTCTTAATCTCCTTCTAAGGTAATGTCACAAAACATATGGCAGAAGCCATGTCAGGTTTGACCCAAAACTTGGCACAACCCAACCATTTAGAATAAAGAAAAGATATTGGTATACTGCAAACTGATCATTTCTTCATCTTCACTTGGTCAAATGCTTTGCATATTCAGCCATTTAGTCACATTTTAAAGGTTTTAATATTTATTAATGGTTAAGGGGGCTGTAACTCATTATTTTTAGTAATAACTTAAAAATAAATAGATAATTAATGAGGATCTTTCGTATTTTTTCAAGTTCAGATGGTTCCTAGTGCATTTTGGCGCATTTATTTATCTATGCGCACATGTTCTTGCATGTCTATCCTCATCTATGCATACCCATGCAAGTGCATGTTTGCAAATTACCAGCATATTGAAAAAATCTTGCAGCTCATGCATACAGTTTTGTGTACTATATGCACATGTACACATAAGATGTATGCATCGCTTTTAGGAAATAAGGGAGGATAGCTGTTCGAATAATGAATTATAGATATATTATGTAGAGATGCATATATGTATCTGTTGATTTTACAAGTTCTACATATATCATATAGAAATGCACATAAGAAGTTGTCAGATCCTGGTTGGAATTTGCAATTAGGCCAATGTAATTCTTCCCTACTGACTTGGTATTAACGGACTCAGGTATATCTTATTCTTGGACTTTGACCTAGCAATTGTTCAAAATTACCTGTGAATACTTATAAATCCTTGATTTAATTAAGACACTGTTGGTCTTTTAACTGGTGTCTATTGGCTTTAGCTTGTTTTGCTTTTATATTTGTTGCTGGGCTACTTCTCTGATGAAAAATGTATGAGAAATTTTACTTGTAAAATGTATGGATGTTCAGGCTGATGAAGATCAGGAGGATCCAGATGAGAGATGGGATCCTGATTCTGATATGGAAGTTGACGATGACCGGTACTTTTGACATTCTTTGCCACTTTTCTGTTTTATTTTATGTTTTATGCTCAATCTCTAAGACTAAAAATCCTACGTTTTTGTTTTTGCAAAACAGTAAACCTGTGGCAAACAGCATGCAGACTTCGAGACTCAAAAGAGAAAGCAACGACCTTGAATTGAAAGATCAGGTATCTCTTCCTTACACTCCAAAGACAATCACTTTCAAGTTTCTCCATGTTTCATTCCTTGCCAAGTTTTGTCTTTATAAGTAACGTGTTGCATATTTTGAGTTCTATTTGGACAAACTACATGTAATCAGCCCCCTACCTTAACAGTACTATACATGGTTGGCTCTCATTTTTGGAGCCTTCCAGAATGTTTAGTGTTTTATTCTCTCATTTATGGCATATGTAAGGCAGTTAATAAGATAGGTGGTAGTTTCTTCTGTTTCTTTCTTTCTTTCTTTATGTTTTGATAATTAAAAAGAGTGCTTAGCAAAATTATATTGTCTATTTATAAATTAAAATGAAACAAAATTTCAGAGGGGAAGTTGTGTTGTGGGTGTCATCCACTTCATTTTGTCTCTTCTTGAACTCTAAAACATCAAAACCCAAGAATCAGTAGGCTAAATTGGAGAAGACTCTATTATGGAACAACAGCCAGTTTAAAGATGATAACTTTATCATTAGGACAGAGTTGACGGATTGAAATAGTTAACTTCCTTGCAACAAGTTCTAGTGTCTTACATGTTAATTGGAGATCTTTCTTGTCAAAATAACTTAAGAACATCTTAAATACAATTATTGTATTCTTCCAATCCAGTGAGCATCTCTGATTGCTAGGTAAATACCATGTAGTACTGTTCATACACTGAATTCCATGATAAATGCAGACTCTTCTAGTTCTTTGCTTTCATCTTAGATGTTAATGTAAGATTTTACAATGAATGCTCTCTTATAGTTACTTTTTGTGGTATCTCAGAAGGATAAAAAAGGAATAACAGAGCATGAAGAAGACTTGGATAACATGGTTGATGATATCCCTGCCTCAAAGGTATGGCCTTAAAGCGCCTAAAACTCATTTTTTCATTGATAATGTGCTTTATCCCTAACTGTTCCCTCCTGCTTTTGGCGATTCTCCCATCAGGCTTCAGATGGCAGTTCCATGCCAGTAGATGAATCTGTCAGAGTAAAAGTTGAACAGGACAACTTAGCCAAGCCTTCCGATCAATCTGCTGCTCAGTTGTACTCCAAATTTTGAGCAAATGACCATCTTTTTTGTCTCTAACACTATTTATGCCAAAAGCAATGTTCATGTGTAAATCTAATTCAGTTTATATAGGAGTAACATTTTGCTTTAACCATATGACATTTTGTATATCTGTAAGCCTGAAATGCAATTAAGTAAGATGGTAGAGTCCCTCGTAGTTGTTGGCTGACTGTTCAAGATATATATATATATGAATTTCTCTTACTAGCAAGCAACCTTTGAATCAACCTCCAGAATAAAATTAAAATTTTACTTGGGATCTTCATTTGCCATATCAATTTCCACCATGATTATGTCTCTGGTGAATCAGTTTATGATGCAGTATTCTTCTGTTAAAGACCTATCCTGTAGCCTCTAACCGAGTGTTGCCTTTTGGGGTCATAATGCCAAATTGCCACATGTAGAATCTTTCCTCAATAAGTGGTATATTAGGATATCACTAGTGCTGATTGGTTTGAGAGAAACAGGCGATAGTAACCAGGGATCTTCCTATATTTTCACCTTCTCACCATCTCTCTCCCATACGCCAAGGAAGACCTTTGATCAGTGAGATTCCCTAATCCGAATAAT
This sequence comes from Tinospora cordifolia, assembly GCA_030144865.1. NCBI lineage: Eukaryota > Viridiplantae > Streptophyta > Magnoliopsida > Ranunculales > Menispermaceae > Tinospora > Tinospora cordifolia. The sequence continues at coordinate 507 of JAJIYU010000006.1, read as the reverse complement.
CTTTCTCCTTCTATTCAGTGCAAGGTATGGCACAGCCTTCCTCCTTCTATTGTTCTTCAAGACCTGCCATGATATTATTTATAAACACTGAAAAGTCTTTTTTTTCTTTTAAAATTTACAACTTTTCAGACATCCTAACAACAATTAATAATTGTGATTAACCTTTGAATTTAAAATAAAATTATTAACTGTCTAACAGTTAATAACTGTTAATATCAATTAAACTTCGAATTCAAAAATTATATAATAATTAAATTAAACAAATAAAATTAACTTTGATGTAAATTAAATAATTACATAATTTACCCATTTGGCTCACAATCTCTAACTTTTAATCCAAGTTAGCCTTTTATTACTTTATATTTCTTAAAAATTTTTAATAACTTTGATCCATCCTTTTCACATTCTTTCTTCTAACACTAAGTCGATCTTCTAACTTTTGGAAGCAACGCAATGGTTGTAAGTCTGCAACTAGCCTCTAACTAGAAATTTTTATTTTAAAAGTCA